>PVIR01015447.1:0-37878 GCA_004026965.1 Petromus typicus
GTGCACATATGTCACTGTGATAAGAGTCTTTTAATTCTTGTGTGTATATACCTAGCAGGGCAATGGCCGGGTCAAATGGGACCATCAATCCTAGCTTTTTGAGGATTCTCCAAACTGATCTCCACAGGGGTTGTACGAGTCTACAGTCCCACCAACAGTGGAGAAGGGTTCCTTCTTCTCCGCAGCCTCGCCAACATTCATCACAAGTATTCTTAAAGCTGAACAGTATTCTCTATACAAAGTCCATATACAGTGTATATATTATATTTGTATCTGTATATCTAAATATAGATAGATAGCTATAATCTGGTTAATCACTGGTTAAGAGTCAAAGGTTTTGTAAATATTTTGTTTGTTGTAAACATAATGGCAGTAAACATGAGACTCCGGATTTCTGTGGAGTCACTGATTTCATTTCCTTTTGATGTATTTGCAGCTGTGGGTTTGCTGGCTCATATGGTAGTCTCATTATGAATGTTATGGGAAACCTCTGCACCGTTCTCTATTTTTGCTGTACTAATTTTCATTTCTGCAATAGTATCCAAGATTTTTCTTTTCTCTACCTCCTTGCCAGTACTTACTATCATCTTTTAAAAATAATCATTCTTGAGAGAGGGGATAGCCCATGGTGTTTTAAATTTGTATTTTTTCAACATTATTAATTCTCAGTATTTACATGTATGACTTTCCCTAAAAACTCTTTCCATATAGAACTTCAAATGTTTTTCTGAGTCTGTACATTGTAACCACTTTGTTGTTTCCATGACTGTGAGGAAGCTCTATATAAATGTAAACCTATGACTATTTTTGCTTTTATTTCCTGTGCTTTTGAAGTGGGCCAAAATATTTTTCTCTTCCAATGTTATAAAGCATTATCCTTATTTTCTTCTCCCAGTTTTATAGATTTGAGTCTTACATTTCAGTTTTTGTTCATTTTGAATTGGTTTTTGTAAGTGACATGCATATGCATCTCCAATTATTAGACTATCATTTATCAAGAAAACTTTTTATTCAGTGTGTGGTCTTAGTACTTCTGTCAAAATTTGGTTGATCAAAGACTTATGATTTAATGTAAGTTTCTATTGTATTCCATTGTACTGGGTCTATCTTCATGCCATCACTGCTGTATTAAACACTACACCTTTACAACATGTTTTGAAATCAGTGTAATGCCTGGTGCTTCAGTTGGTTGCTTTATCTGTTTTAAGTTTTCAGTATTGTTATTGCTGTCCCATGTAAATACTTTTTTTTCCTAGTTTTCTCAGCAATCTCCTTGGTGTTTCAGTAAGAATGGCATTGCTTTGGGTAGTATGAACATTCTAATAATATTGATTCTACAAGTTGTTGAAAACAAGATTCATCTCAAAATGTTCCGTCCTCTTAAGTCTCTTTCATTAGTGTTTCATAGATTGTATTGTAAAGATCTTTCATTTGTTACATGAAATTTATTCATAGGAGATTATTTTAGTAACTACTATCAATGAAATTGTTTTGCCCTCTGGTTCAGATAATTGATATATAGTTCAGACATATAGAAATTCTACTGATCTTCATATATTGACTTTACATCCTTCAACTACATGCTTTTCAAATTTTTAAATTTTAATAGTTTTATGATTTGTTTTCTTTTTTAGTGAAGTCTGGGATTTTCCCAATATAACATCATGTCATATGTAACCAGTGACAATCTGGCATTGCTTTTTAATTGGCATAAACTAATATTTCTTTTCTTTCTCAACTATTCTGGGTAAAGCTTTTGTACTCAGGGTTGCTCTGAGACTCATGTCTTAGCTACTAGAGGCACAGACTGAAATACAAGTGCATCGGGAAGGATACGGGTCTCTGCTTGGTGCTGAAGCAAGTTTAGAAGGTTCATCTGGGAGCAAAAGTTAGGGAATAGCTGTGTGGTTCAAAATTTGATAAGGATGGGTGGAGACAGCCCCATGGCCAACAAGAATGATGAGACTGATGCTAAGGTTCAACCAGAAGTACCTGCGTAGTCTTGGGGAGCAGGAAGCAGACTTCTTTTAGGCCTACCCTAAGGCTATTGATGATTCAAGTCAAAACTCAGACCTGCCTCACCAACACACAGGTATCTGTCTGATGTTGGAGCAGGTCTTGTGACTTTAGTATTTGAGCTCTGGACTGGATTTAAGAAACTTTGTTTTCTTCCTAGTGTTCAGACACACAATAGCAATTTAAGCACTAAATTCCAAATCAATATACTGTGCTAGTTTTTGCTCCTGCTGGCCAGCCCCCTTCCTCCCATTTCTTCTACCAGAGGTAAGAGGAAGGATGTTCCTAGGCAGCCCTTAGCCACCTGTTTAAAGCAGTTCCAGTGAATCAGCCTGTAGCCTTAGGCTATCACATACTGATTTCAGCACTCTGCTTGTAGTTCGGTCATACCATGGTCTGCCTGGTACAGAGTGTCTAGCCTACGTGAACTCAGTTCTTTCCTCGGTCCCAGACAGACGGCATCTCTCTTCCCTCGACACTGTTTGCAGTAGGATCAGGGGTAATTCAGGCATCTCTTTTCTTTTAGTACTCTTTTTTAATTATTATGACTGCACTAAAACTAGGCATTATTGTCTCTCATCTGGCTCTTTTAACTTTTGTGAAGGTAGTTTGGTGTGTGAATAGCTATTGCAATCATCATGTCTATTAAGAGACAATCACTGGATGATGTAACCTAAAGAACATCTTGCCCTGTCTTCTGATTAATCAAATTTACCTTAAGGAATCATAGAATTCTAAGGCAGAAAAAGAACATTACCTGAGTTTCTCTTTTGTATTTTTGAGACAGTCAAAATATATATTTCTTACATATAAATTTTATTGTGTGCTTAGCATCTTTCTATGGTGTAAATATCCTTCCAAAGTGGCCGAGATGGGGCTTGGGAAGGTAGTTAGATTACAAAGGCATTGTAGCTGATTTTGATAGGGTCTAGTCTGAAAATATGAGGCACTCAGGGTGTGGCCTTGAGGGTTTATCTCCTCCCACCTTGTCCCTTCACTCTCTCTTATCTGCAGTGACATGAGTTGCTTTCCTCTGCATGCCTCTCAGCCATGCCTTGATGTCTGTGAGCTTCCCAACCCCAGACTGCAAATGTGAGCTGCAATAAACATTTTCTTTAGTTTTAGGGGTAGGATATTATTACAGTGCAAAAAAAAATGTTTAAAATAGATTTCATTCATATTACTTTGTATGGTATTTTCCTCATTTATTTGTGAAACAAATATTGCAGAGGTAAAATGTAGTAAATAAACAAAAAGATCTCTGTTTTTAAGAAATATGTAATCCAATGAGAGAAAACATAAAAATAGAATGAATGAACATCATATATATATATATATATATGTGTGTATATAGTGTGTGTTTTTATATTATATATTACATATAATATGTTATACTATGTAGTATGTTATACATATATAGTATGTTATACTGTATAGTATGTCATATAGTATGCTATAGTATGTTAACATGTATGTATGTTATACATATATGTTATACACACATATATAGTGTGTTAGATATTATGTAACAAGGTTACCAAAAATAAAGCAAGAGAAGTGGACAAAAAGTTGATAGGTGTCAAAATAAGAATGTGAAATGAAAGTACGTTGATTGAGAAGGCCAAAAGTTGAGTGGAAGTTGATTGGAATTCAAAATCAGAAGGAAGTGAGGGGATGATGTGAGTTAATAAGCAATCAGGGGGCTCTGCGGCTGACACATACAAGTCCAGGGCTGTGAGGCCGGAGAACCTATTACCTGGGAGGGGAGGTGGGCCAGTATGTCTGGCACTGAGTGCGCTGAAGAGGAGGCCGTGGTGAATTTTAATTATAAAATGGTCATTATTACAGGTGCTAATTGATTATCCATAGTTTCATTGAATTTTACAGTAATTAATGTCAGTGTATTTTGAGCACTGTTTCTCTTCCATTTGTTTTTGGATCTACATATCTCATAACCTATCTTTTGCATAACTTTAAACAAAGTTTGTTGATGACATTGTTTCTCTGAAATTCCTCTTTTGGGTTGAGTTTCTATTTGGCAGTGCTAAAATCTTAAGATATACAAATTATTTTAAGAAATTCACTTTATGAAAATCATTGTAAGAAACTATTTTAAGGTCTTTAATTGTCATGAAAATGGTTTGCAGTTTTCTGCATATTCTTTTGAATACAAAACTTTGTTAATGTCTTGATAAAGAGATTCAAATGTATCCTGATATTACAAGAAGCTTCTAATTAATTAGCTACTACTCTCTATTTGACTATATTTTTAAGTATAATCTTGCTTCCCAAGACCTCAGGCAAAAAGATTTAATTCATTACATATGCATAGTCAGAGGTAAAAAATAGATTATCGCTATCAAAAACTGAATTATCAGTTGGAACACAATGTATTTGGGTTTGAGTAATAGCACACTGTAATTATTTCAGAAATTCATATGAATGGTATACATCTCTTTGTGCTATCAGATTAATACTTTACTGAATACTTTATATTGTTTGTTGAACTTCAAAAATTTACTCTGTCAAATAGAAATATGCTCAAATATCCTCTAAATTTTCTGACACTTTATTACACTTCAAGTATAATAAAATGCAATTTCTTATTATGTAAAATAATAAATCAAGTTCAAAGTTCTCTGAGCAGGAAGTTGTGGGAGACAAAGAACGGCAAGATCCACCCTGAAGTCTTAAGATATGCTCAATAATTCTTGAAGCAAATGCTGTGATTCAGAGGAAATACATATTTATTATGAAAAGCAATCACTGTTGAATATTTTTCCTAGTTGTCTGCATTTTGCCATATAGATGATTATAAAATAATATTTTATATCATCATCTATGATGATATGTAAGGGTACACACTATTACTTGATAATACTTACAAAAAGCTAAATCCATAATATTTTCACTTAATGAAATCTGGGTAAATCTAGATAAAAACAATGTAATTGTTTAGTCACTATAACGAAAATGTTGCCAAAATAAAAGCTTATAGCCTGTAATAGTACAATAAACTTTTAGGGAAACATACAAACCCAGAACACATAAAACCAAATCTATGCTATTTTATACGGTGCATGTTACTCTCTTTCGTACATTTCTCTCAGTCTGGAGCATTTGGGAAATGCCTAGAAAAGGTCAAATTAAGAAAAAGCTGAAGTGATGCCTCCACGTTATCCCTTTGGAAGCAGCGTGCGAGTCGGGGTGACATAAATGGAATGGCAGCTGCTTCTTCAGAGCATTTGATACATCGTCTCAGGCTCATTTCCTGATGTTTATTTTGGTTGCTGAATTTCCAGTTGTTGCAAGAGCCATGATGACGCTGACACTCTTCTTTCGGGGTAATTAAACTTTCAGCCCATCTGTGCAGTAACTTTCATAATATTTTCAAAGGGCACAGAATGCTTTTAATATTTGCACCACTTCATTTTTGCTTGCTGAGGGACCTATTATCTAGCAGCACATTGTTCAAACGAGTTTCTAAAAAAATGGGTTAGTGAAAGGGGACACTAAAAATGTCATATTAGCAAGAAAGTAATCTAACTAATGCTGAATTTTAAAACAAGCTGAAGAGGATCGTGTTTTCCAAAACTCCATCGCACATCTCAGTAGTAAGCATTTTGTGATGCTTCCCTGTTGTGTTCAGTCCTGAAGCGCATTCCCAGCTCTCTGGATGGACATGTGGAGACACTGTCTCCTTTGTCTTGAGTTGTCTTTCGGTTTGGTGAATGTCATTAACAGAAACTTAGATTAAAATAAAGAAAACAAGCTAGGAAGACACAGAAAGGTAGTCATGATTTTACAAGGCCAGAATGGGCCAATTGCTGAAGTAGCATTAAAACATAATGTTACTGCTTCTTAACTAACAAAATATATAATGACATGCATGTGGAAATAAGGAATACAGAATTGGGATTTTCACAGTTTGGAATTTGCTTTTACTTTTACATTTTTATTATGAGTATTTACTCTAGTAAGTATAAAAACAAGCATTAAAATTGGAAAATTAAAACCTCTTCTACCTCATAATCCAATTAGTTATTAACATATATCGATTTAACTATGTAAATGGAAAGTACAAATACAAATCAGAATTATCTGTACATTTTGTTTTATAACTTGATCTTTTATTTTACAAACACTTAAAAGTTATCATTTCCTTCAATATTTGCATTGATATTTACTGATTAGAAAAAAGAACAGATAATATAGCCGGTCCTTTTAAAATTAATAATAGAAGGTCTCTCTTGGTAGATCTGACTTTTTTTTTTTTTTAAGGTATTTTTTGCTTTTTTTTTTTTTTTTTTTTTTTTTTTTTGAGGCAGGGTCTTGCTTTGTAGTTCAGGCTGGCCCTGAGCTCAGCATCAAACTCACATCACAGCAATCCTCCTGCCTCTACCTCCCGAGTGTTAGGATTACAGGCGTGAGCCACCACGCCCGGCACTGTAGTATGTGGTACTGATTGCCGCTGGGCTTGAGTCTCCACGTCCAGTATTGTATGTGGTTGCCAGGGACTGAACCCGGGGCTTTGGGCTTGCAAGACAGGTGCCGGAACCACTGAGCTAAATCCCCGGCCCCATAGATCTGACTTTTTATATGTTTTCTCTTTTTTGGATACATATACATACACATACACACACACAGACATACACACACATACATACATATATAAGCTTGATGGTCAAGAGTCTGGTGGTAAGAATAATAATTTTCACTTGTGTATTACCCATATATTTTATTTCTCATTTGGTTTTAAACATTCACAATAGACAGTTCAGATTGAACAGTTGACAGTGGTATTATTGGATGTTTTGATGCTCTTATCATACAGGGTACAGAGAGAAATGGAAACATTTTTAAAATACATATTCATCTGCACTTCTATTTTTGATACATTTTGACTAGAATATACTCCATGTATCTAGAATTTATTTTTGTGCAGTGAATAAATGAGTACCTAATTTTTTCCCCAAGTGGCTATAATCATCTAAGCATCATTTATATTAATCTTTTTTTGTTTCTAAATTTTCACTTACTGGGGTTATTAGTAATTTAAAGTTTATCGTTATTCTTATGTCATTCTTTAATGATTTATAAATTAATTAACATCAAAATTAGTTTCCAAATCACTCAAAAATATAACTTTAAAGTTCTATAATTAAATATTAAATTGTTTATAAAAATAATTCAAAGACCAACAGTTGTAAAATCCCTAAAACAAGCTTTTGATAAAATTGTTAAATTAGATGAGCTCTGGATAAAAACAGTGAATTTAGTAAATGTTAAGAACCTGTCACATTCAAGTACTTTTGAATAAATTTGTCTCAAACTCTGGTTCACACAGTCCTTACCCATAAGACACCCACAAAGAGGAAAGATGTTCGGAAAAATGGTGATAGGATTTGTGTATGCACAATTATGCATAAAATACTTTTCAAATGATCTATGATTTCAAGGGAGCTTAATGGACACATAGTTGTGATAAATGACTGTGGATGAATAAGCATTTTCAAATAAATAAAGATATAAAGAGAAGGTATGAAAATTATATAAAATTATTCCTAAACTTGTAGAATTTACAAAACACTATATTTCTTCATTATAAAAATGGGAATAAAGTGGATATCACCTTTGCAATGATAATTTTGTTTAAACACTATGATGAATATTTTATAATACTATTTATAAAATGTGGTTTTTGGTAGACTTTACATTTAATTTTGAAAAGTCAGTGGACTTTTATGATTAGTATTAATAATATATGTATACAGTTTAATATCTTATTCATAATTATATAAATTTTAAAACAAAATTACATAATCTATGTTAACCATTTAGCTTGTAATACCTAGTTTTCAATATCCCTTACATAGTTATACCATTATCTGTGATTTTATATTTATAATAAAGAACACATAAAATTATCAGGCCACACATCATTCCACTTTACTGTGGATACATTTTATCTATTTTTCTTGTTTTGTGGACATATTAGTGTATTCTAAATCTACTGTTTTTCCCCAGTTTCTTCCACTTCTTAAAATTTAAACTGTATAACATGTTATCTTTACAAATGTCCCAAAAGAAGCATGAAATAACTGTTAATTGATTTATTATATAAACTAGTGACAAACAAAAAAGTGTGTGTTACATAATTTAATTTTAGCATGAAATTACATTTTTTAGGTAAGTTTCATTAAACTAATAACTGCAGTTAACTACAAATGAGGTTCTAGAGCAGATGACACTACTTAACCACAGCCTTTGGCATTCAATTTCCTCAAAAAAACATTGTTTTCATGAAACTCAGATTTACACAAGCTCAGTCACTATTCACCTGTCATCTCAGGAGGCCAGAGGAGAACATGGATCGAATGACTGATTTAAAATGAAAATTCAAGGGAAAAAAGTATTGTAAAATATTTGAATCTCTTCAGTATTTAGCTGCCCACAGAACTTTATCTGTGCAGAATTTAGAAAGCTGTATGTAGCCTCTTCTAATCACATATTGATATTACCTTATCTGATATGAAAAGAAATAGCATTCATTGTTGTTTGTTTGATAAATTGTAACAGCAAATACTACAGTCAAATCCTTTCTTAATAACTTGTTTTAAATAAGCAGGCCTAAGATGTGATGAGCAGAATGCATAGTCACTTTTTATGTAAGAATGCTATTTTATAGAACATCAACACAAACCCAGGCTTCCCTTTAAAAATATTCTGCTTTATTTTCTGGGAAGCATTCGGCAATAGAAAAGGCAAACTAGATTTGGCAAGAATTTTACATTTGAATGATTACAAATATTAACAAAATTTACTTTAATTTACCTTAACATGTTTCAAGATTAAATGCAACTCATTATTTGAATCAATTTTCAACCACCTGCTATTTTTTGTACCCTATTTACTAAATTTTACTTAACACATTTATCCAAGTTGACAGAAAAGACTTTCACAGCAGTGCCTTATTTTGTAGAAGGAAATTCACTTTATTTCTCCCACAGAGCTCTCACTAGAGGCTTACCATTTACATTTCTCAGGAAACAATACTCACAGCAGGGTCGCAATAATTGTTTAGGTATTTAATATTGCAGTAAATCAATAGTGGCTTAAAATAGCTGAACACATAGATAAGTTATGTCTAAACAGCACCATCCAATGTTTTAAAACAACCATTAATATATGTTCCCCAAAAGTACAATATTACTTACATCAGCTTTAATTTTAGAAATTGATTCACTTCAAAATTGCTGCAAAGCAAATGATAATTTTAACCATTTTAAAATTGATTTTATTGGTACATTTTTTTTCTTTACAATATGATGATATTTAACCCTGAGAACTCGCACCTGCACATGAGTTCTCATCTCTGACCTTTCCTCTGACCTCACTACAACACCCGCTCCCTTACACAGAAGCTTTGCTTCTTTCTTTCTTTCTTTCTTTCATGTTTTTTTTCTTTTTTTCTTTTTTCTTTTCTTTTTTTTTTTTTTTTTTTTTTTTTTTTTTTTTTTTTTTTTTTTTTTTTTTTTTTTTTTTTTTTTTTTTTTTTTTTTTGGTGCTGTCAAGGTTTTTAGTTTCTCAGTGATATATATGAGGCCCTTATCAAGAAATGAAAATTATGTTGGGTAGTATATTATGAATATTTAGACTAGTCATAGTGGAGAGATCTGAGAACTAAATTTGTTTCTAATAACCAATGATCTTGGTTATAAACAAACCCATTCATGTGAATTCTGCCATTGGAAGAGACACTCAATTTGATAAAATAGTTGATGGTGTTTCTAACAGAAGTACTTTCTTATCTACATTAATTGCAATGTGCATAATTCATGGCTATCACTCAGTTCTGAGGCTGTGTATACATTCAAGGTTATACTGCGGTCTGAGACAGCACTTACTGAAAAAGAAAGACAGGAGGAAGGAATCTCACCACCTTGGTCAGAACCAAAACTGACAAATTGAAAGATGAGGTAGCAAATATTAATTCAAGGAATTCTGAATGGAAGGAGTAAAATTGGAAAAGTATTTTTGAAAACCCAGTTAATTGGGGTTACATGTACAAAGGAAGCTTATAAGTTTTCCACAGAACTCCACATACAGTTTGGACTCATTTTTATTAGACACATAAGTCAAAGTTTGGACTTGCATTAGCTTAGTTCAAGGAAATGGGTAGAATAAGCACAATTGAGCTTTCTAGTATATTACTAACATCTCTGATTACTGGATCCTTTGTGGCATTTGCTAGTTTGCTATGTTGCACAGAAAACTGAACATCTAGAACTACAACCAATATTCCAAATACGATTTGATTCATGTAACAGTTTTATAGCAGTAAGAATAGTATGTTTTATTAATAAGAGCTATTTGTTCTCTAAGCATGGTTCTGTGTACTTTTTTATGTATACATCAGTTTTCTTCATTTCTTTATTCTATAAAAGTAAAAACTAAAAGTACTTATGCTCCATGTAAATACTTTGTTGTGAAGTTTGTTTCATAACACAGAAGGTAACTTATAGCCTTAATGATAATTCATGTGAATGATGAGAATTTAGCTCAGTGGTTCTGGCACTTACCTCCTAAGCGCAAGGTCCTGAGTTTGATCGCTGATACCCACCACAAAGAAATCTTCATTTATATGAATATCAATAGCTGTCACAATCAAAATGTCAAGGTACCTTATAACCCCAAACTAGAAAATGATTTTTTTTTCATAATTCATTGAAATGTTTTTGCTGCAAAACCTGCTTTGAACTATAGATCAAAAACTGAGACTAACTACTACTCATAATTTATAAATATTGGCAGATTTCACTACAAAATATCAAATTACCTTATAAAGCATTGGGAATATTATAGTGTAAAATCATTTTATATTCAACCATTCAATCATATGAATCTATTCATATCATATCAAAATGCAAAAAAATCTGAATTCTAAAACCCCTTGAAACAGTAAATTCTAGTCTTGTATAGCACAGTCCAGTCAATATAGCTCAAAATAATCCAGTATATATCTTTGCAAACAGAAGAGGGTGGCTTGGAGGATCCAGAAACAAATTTATGATAAATAGGAATATTAATAATCTTATTTGATTTGGTATATACTGTATACATGTATTGAAATATCATACTGTGCTCCACATAAAAATA
Organism: Petromus typicus; assembly: GCA_004026965.1. Classification (NCBI taxonomy): domain Eukaryota; kingdom Metazoa; phylum Chordata; class Mammalia; order Rodentia; family Petromuridae; genus Petromus; species Petromus typicus. The sequence continues at coordinate 11,176 of PVIR01015447.1, forward strand.
CTTTTTTTCAAGTTTAGGAAATGGCAAGGTTAACTACTATTATTTGATTACATATACACTAGAAATATGTATTAAATTATCACACTGATGCCATAATTTTTTTCAGTCACTGCTTTTCTGAATGGAACAAGGTCTCAGAACTAATTAATGAAACAAGTTAAATTTGGAAAATTGTAGAGTAATTGCAGAATTCATTCTTCCACTTCTCAATTTTTTCTATTTGTATAAAATGATTTCATATATTCTGTTCAGGGAACACTATTTTGTGTTCTGTTTTTCTGGCTAGTAACTCTCATAATATGCCCTCTAACATTTTCACTTTGAACTTCCTTTGACTTTTTCTAATCATTTCATTTGTTTATGTTTCATTAGATGTCTTAGAAGAAAAACACAAATGCTACCTGAAAGATTCCTAATATATTTTGTTCAGTTCTGGAAGTTGAAAATGTGTTAAAACAAGGAAGAAGAAAGGTTCTGGTTTATTTTCTTGTTGATGGTTTTAAGTATTTTCTGAGTATGGTATGGTATTTCTATTAGACATAGATGAAGAGTCATAAAATAATGGAGATTTTTTATTTCTCAGCCAAAATAATGGGAACATGTGACATATTCATCTTTATTTTTGGTATAACTGTCTAAATTTTGAAATGCTCTAATTTCCTCCTACTGGAGGTAAATTCTTGAAATCAATTACCATGTAATGTTTGAAATACTTTCATGGCACAGCTACATTTAAAATCACAAATAAGTACTTCTCTGTGTGTGTGTGTGTGTGTGTGTGTATGTGTGTGTGTGTGCGCATATATTCATATATATTAGTTTAGTGCTGCCACAAACTTAAATGTCATGATGTAAATAGTAGCACAATAATTGCATAGTAAGCACTTTATCTTTCAAGAACTACATTTGTGGATTATAACTCTCTGTGGAATGCAGCTCAATTTTGAATTGGATCTACATGTACTCCTATTAGATATTTTATTTTTTTCTGTCAAGTTATTAAATTTCTCTTTCAGCATAACTTCAGGAGAGAAAAACACTTTTGTCTATCGCCTTTAGTAGGTAATTTATATTCTTGTGATTTGTTACATTTGCATATTATGCATTTATAGCTACACTTACACACTAAAAAAAGATCAGATTGCTTGAGAAGTTAAAAGCTTATGAAATCCATGCACTGATTAATAGTTGTACTCACCTATTAATTATGGATATTTTAGCATGTGCTAAGAATCCTATCTGTGCTAAGCAGAAACTAAGAAACTCGTACAAAACTGACTCTGTCGTTATGCAGTCATTTCTCTAGTCTATCAAGACAATGTAAATATTTCAGAATTACTTTTTTCCCCTAAATAAATACCTAATTTTTAAATTCCCTAGTTTTTTAAAAAAGTATATTAATACTGGAATGTTAAAAGAATATTTATTTTTAAAGAAGATGTTTAGTAACTAAAAATCAACATCTACCTTTGAAATATTGTTTAACAACTGATAATAAACAATTGGCAGTAAAAAATGTAAGGATGTTTCTTCAAGGACTCAATATGTTAGCAAAATACTATGTATAGATGTATGCACCTTATAAATAAAAGTTAGATAAAGTTCAAATGATAGTTGTTCTTAACTCAATTTTAATATTTTCTACATATATTTTAAAGTGATTCTACTGGGTGAATTTGTCTTCAACACTTGTATGGTTCTGAGGCATAATTACTTTATGTGATCTCTGTTTTTTTTAACAGTATATTTTCTTTTAAATACTTTTATATGATATTAATATGAAAGACAAGTTCCTCTGTTTTGTCCCTCTGTTTTTCAATATCATATGACTAATTTGTCTTTGTCTTATATGTCTATTGTATTTTCCAACATTTTGTGTTTAAATTCTTCTGTACTGTATGATGTGTTGTCATCCATCCAGTCTCTGTATTTTAATTACACAATTAGGTCCCTTTATATTTAATGTCACTTGTAACACAAATAAGTGGAACATTTACAATTTGCTTTCTGTTTGTTGTACCTCTGTTCTTAAATCATAGCATTATTTCACATTTTTTAAAAATTTTAATTTTCTTGTTTTCTTCATTGTTAGTTTAGCTCCAATTATTTATATTGGCATAGTTTTTCCTGCTGCTTTAAGGATTAAATATTCTTGAAAAATAGAAAGTAAATACTTCTTGCTAGAGGATAATGGAGTTGTTATAGAAGAATAGAGAGAGGGTTATTAACAAGTGCAAAGGCTCACATAGGCAGCAGGAATAATTCCTGGTTTTCTGTAGAACCATAGGTAAATAAAGTTACAGGCAATGAATATTCCACAATTTATTGTAGAGATTTTTTTTTTTTTGGCAGCGTCTTGCTTTGTAGTTCAGGCTAGCCCCAAACTCGTTACTTAGCCCAGGCCAGCCTTGAACTCAATAGCAACCACCTGCCTCTGTCTCCCGAATGCTAGGATTACAGGCATGAGCACTGTGGTATGTGGTTATTGGGGACTGAATTTGGGACCTTGCACTTGCCAAGTGGACTCAGGAACCACTGAGCCAAATCCTTGAACCATAGAAAAGTGTTAAAAGGTTCTCATAACAAAGAAATGATGAATGTTGGAGGGATAAATATACCAATACTCTGATCTAGTCATTATAAATGGCATACATGCAATGAACTATCATATGATCTCATAAATATGTATTTATGTCAATTACAAATAAATGTAAAACCACTTTAATAGAAGTTATTTTCTTAAAGGTATGTTTCATATACATCACAGTGCACTTGAAATTAATATGATGCCATTTCATATTTAAAACTAATATGTAGTTCATTTACTTTTATTACCCTAATGTTCTCAATTATATGCTACTAAATTTATCATAAAATTTTTTATATATTTTATTTAGTAATTCAATTGTTTCTATGATTATTGTTTTAATTTTATTTATATAATATTTAAAGTTATATTTGTTCATTTATGCAGATGTAGGCTTTTCCCTGAAGTATTTTTCTTCTTTCATTTCTTCTTTCATTTCAAGAAGATATTCTCGATTTCTTATAGTGATCATCCTTTGAGACCACAAATCTAGGCTTTGTTAAAATATTATCATTCTGCTTCTCATCTTACTTGATTTGGTGCATATTGTATACACGTACTAAAACATCATACTGTGCTCTCCACATAAAAGTTTTTTTTTTTTTTTAAGTTTGTGAAATGGCAATGTCAAAGTTTTTAAAATTTTTTCCAGTGGAAAGGTAATTTTATTTTATTTTATTTATTCATTTATTTATTTATTTTTAGGTTTTTTGAGACAGGGTCTCACTTTGTGGTTCAGGCTGGCCCTGAGCTCAGCCTCCAACTCACATCACAGCAATCCTCCTGCCTCTGCCTCCTGAATGCTAGGATTACAGGGGTAAGCCACCATGCCTGGCACTGTGGTATGTGGACTGGTTGCTGCTGGGTGTGAGTCTGCACGCCCAGTATGGTATGTGGTTACTGGGGATCAAATCCGGGTCCTTGCGCTTGCAAGACAGGCGCCAGAGGGAGCCGGGGATATAGCTCAGTGGTTCCGGCGCCTGTCTTGCAAGCGCAAGGACCCAGGTTCGATCCCCGGTAACCACATACCTATACTGGGCATGGAAACTCACACCCAGCAGCAACCAGTACCACATACCACAGTGCCGGGCGTGGTGGCTCACGCCTGTAATCCCAGCACTCGGGAGGCAGAGGCAGGAGGATTGCTGTGATGTGAGTTTGAGGCTGAGCTCAGGGCCAGCCTGAACCACAAAACGAGACTCTGTCTCAAAAAACCTTAAAAAAAAAAAAAAAAAAAAAAAGACAGGCGCCAGAACCACTGAGCTAACTCCCCGGTCTGGAAAGATAATTTTAAAGGATGTGTTTTTTCACAACACTTTAAAGATATAATTCCATGTGTTCTGATTTCTCTTTTGTTGATAAGGAGACAAATATATTAATTGGTCTACAAAATATACGTGTTTTTTTTTCCCACTGGTTTTATGAGTTCTTTCTTAACTTTTAGTTTTAGATTGTATTATAATATCCTTATGCATGAATTAATTGGGTTTTCTGAGTTCTTAAACCATTGGACCATCTTTTATCTTTTTCAGGAAAAATACTTTAGTTATTATTTATCACTTTATTTTTTTTCATCTTATTACCTCTCCTGTCTTGCTGGCATTGTAATGGCACAAAGTGTGATCAAAATAATAGTGAACGCTGAAGTTTTAGAAATTATTATATTGAAAGACACAGTATTATTAATCTTCTCAAAATACTTCTCACATGTTCTCATCCCATCATTCTTGGCAATTCTGAAGCCATTCTGGAAGCTCCTTTTCTTGAATGTCTTTACATGGTGTGATCAAAATTTGCCGTCTGATACTTAAGTAGCTTTTGACTCTTCAGCAAAGTAAAAAAAAGGAAACAAATTTTATGTATATTGGGGGGGTGGTAGGGTGGGTAGGGCTATGGGAAAAAATGAGAATTAAGTTGTGTCTTATACTGGTACAAATCCCCATTATGGAGTGCAATCATGATGTGTATATTTAATGTACCAATAAAGATTATATATATAAAAAAATAAATGTTTCAAAAGAATTTAAACAAATCAAGGGGAACGTGAAAACACAACTACAAATAAACCCTCATAAAAGAAAACATCCAGAAGTGCTGCAGAGAGGGGACAGAATAATGAGATAACTGTTTTCATAATTAGTGGGAAGGATTTAGATCGGGATGAGGTAGATTATGTTTTACTATAATTATTTCACAAAGCATCTATTGTCATCTGTGAACTCTCATTATGTGCATGTAAACTAATGTTGTCCCACACACCTTAAACTTGAACACTTACACTTTTCTCTGAATGAATTAAATTTTTATAATTTCAAATATTGTATACTTTCTGTTAAATATTATCAATAATTCTTTTCTTGATTTATTAACTTCAGCTAAAAATCTTTAATTTTATTGCAAAGCATTGTTTCTATTTTTGTCCCAAAATTTTCTATTTTTTATTCATTTTGTTCTTTTTATACAAAATCTTTCAATAGATTTATAATAGCCATTATAATACCCTTTTGATCAATGTGGATTAACTGTGAGACATAATTGACAATTTTTTTCCCTCTGATTGCAAATTGATTTTTATTTCTTTTCATATTTCATTTTTTAAAAAATGTTATAAGAAAGAGTTTCAAAATATGTCATGGAGGTTTTTGTTTTATCTCCTTTTAAAGAGTATAGATATTTATTCTCACAGACATGCTTTGGTTGTTGTTATTCCTGAATAATTATTTTTTACCTTGACTCCAGTGTACAAATATGGCATTACTGAGATATCACCTAAACGTCTAATGTGCTCACCAATAGAAGCTTTTCAGATACGTTTCTATACAGAGTTATCCAATGCTGTTCCTAAGGTGCTAACAAATGACCTAAAGCTCTAATATTCTGAGTTACACATTGCAGCTGCCTTAACCAACCTGAACGTCAATTTAAACTCAGCTTGTTCAATAAAGACAGTTTTTCTGATCGACAAAATAAGGCTTTCTATTAAAATGCATTTGCGTGTGATGCTGTTGGAAATTAACCTCCATCAGAAGCTGAGGTGAATGAGCCTTGTCTCACAGGCTTTCCTGCATATAAATTTCAAGGCCCATGGGTCCATGTTTCTTGTATTTTTATTTAGTTTTGCACCTGTTTACAGCAAGAGAGCAATTTCAGTGACAGCTGTTTTGTCGTAGCAAGAAGCTGTAATAATTATAATTTATTTAAATTTCTCAAGGAAATTAGGTTCAATACTCATTATTTTCAGTGGTTATCAAAGCATTAACTTCAAATAAAAACAGTTCCAGAAACATATATTTGCTTGTTTTAGATTATTCAATTAAATTCTAGAATCAACTAGGGAAAAAAAAAATACGTTTTCTGAAACTTGTTGATAGCAATCTATAGAGGAGAGATATTGTACTTCATTGCATTTTAATGGATAACAAATGTGAGAATTCTTATCAAATGTATTCCTCAACTAAGCTGTTTCAATGTGAAAAATGCCTTCTTATTTTGGATCTTTGTGTCTAAATGACCCCCACAAAGTCTCAGGCAGTCACAGATGAGACTTTTTCAAAGATGGCTGAGTCTAGAGTGTTTAAGTGATTCATGGCGCGATGCTAGAATGCAGGTGGGTGTCACTAAATCATCACACTGATTAGTTTAGCACTGCCCTAATCCCCATAGCCTTGATAATTTTTAAAGAGAGAAGAAAACACGCTCTTTAGGTCACCCGTCCCTTGTTGATTTTCAGCCTTCTTTTCTACATGAACTGCCATGTCTATCTACCATATCACCTTGACTTGGCGTCAGTCAATTATGGGCTGAAACTTTTATAGACTATGAGCCTAATAAAACTTTCTTATTTTAGTTGGTATGTTTAGGTATTTTGTTTAAGCAACCATATGCTAAGATATCTCTTTTCACTGATTTTATGTTACTTGTTTTTTGTTTAATATCAATTAGTAATTTTTGATAATTTCATGTGTTGTGAAAAGAAACTTTCATTTTGTGACCTGGGTTTTCTTCTTTTGTTATCTGATGAGGAGAATTTGTACTGAAATAACTAACTTTTTATTTTAATTTAGCAATATCTATTTGCTTAAAGAATTTCCCCCCATACTACCATCTTTTTCTATCTACTGAAGTTTTAAATATTTTCCATGATGTGTTGGAAATTTCTCTATAAGATCATGTATTTAGTTACATGAGATAATTGATATTTTTTTCTTAATATTACACAATTATCAATGTATTGAAACCAGTTTTAATATACTGAAATCTCCAATGATATTGAAATTCTTCTTCCATCATGTAGTGGTTTGTATCTAGATATATTTTAGCTTCACATGTATATTTGTAGGTAATTTTTAACTTGCAAGGACTGGAATTCTTATGTGCCTCCTTTATACATTTATAAGACATGAAGGGAATTTTATCTAATTTTTATACTCATCAGATGGTATAATGTTGCACTTCACAACCATGGCATGGTACAAAAGATGAGAAAAGGATTACTCAGGGCCATTGTCCAGTTCAGCTCCCTAGACTATTTAGGACTGACATTACCCCAGATTCCTGGACTTGAGAAAGTCCAATAAGGGAAGCCCCGAACTGAACCACTGTGGCCTTTTAGTGATAGAACCAAGAAGGAAGGATAAAATAAAAATGAAAGCAGGCTGGGAAGGAACTCGTGTGAGGGTCAGAGGAGAGAAGAGGGAAGATCAGGGTGATCTGACCTTGGGACCAATCAAAATCTGAGTGTTTATACATATATTATAATCGTGATCAACAATGAGAATTTGAAGCAATACTTGACACATCTTACTTCTATTTTTTTTCCCATTCCCTGCCCTCTCTACAACCTTCCATTCCCATATACATACACTTTCTTTCCTTTTTTCAATCATCAAATAGTTTTTATTTTCACATGGATGTACCCTAAGGACATACTCATAAATAAAACAAATAAGACACAGTTGTGTAAATACCATATCATTTCTCTGTTATGAAAAACTAAAAGAGTAAATGAGTTCTAAAATACATGATAGGTACTGTGATATAGAAAGAAAATGTTCAAAAGGAAAAGTGCCTTCCATTCTTAAGGCAGTGAGTTGATCCTACTTGGACCAATGGCCCTGTAGCCTGTTTTTTAAATCTCTAACCATACATTCTGCAATATTTTGAGCTTGTGCCTCCAAAAGTCCTTTAGCTCTGTAAACCCATCTCCAACATAACACTGGTCAAAGTTCTTCAGAATACACTTTTATTCTATTTACAATTTAATTTGTACTATTATTAGTGTTATTGTGGAGAGCTGAGTTAGAAAATATTACAAGGTAGTTAAACAGCTCTAGACCCTCAGCACAGAAGATAACTCTTTCCTGAGGCTCATTCACTGAAGACCAGGCTTCAAGAAAAAAATAGAATAACTGCACCCACATATTTATCTAGGGGTGTAAAGCATTGATTAACATTCTAAGTAGATATCAATCAACTTCGTGGAAACCAAAACCTCACAGCCCATTTATTCCCGGAAGATCGTTACACTCATTCTATGTACATTGTTATGTGACTTGCATTTCCATTTGATACTAGTTGGACTCACTCCTTCAACTATACTTGTAATATCATTGGCTGACCATAGTTTTATCCCATCTGATACCCACCTTGTAATTTTCCACTGGGCAACATTACTAAGCAAGTATATTTTTAATTTTAATAGTCAGTTATAGTATCATCCCATTTTGAGTCAACTCACTTTGTTTCTCTGGTCAATGAGACACCCTTGAGAAATGGAATCAGTGAGTAATCTACTTTCCAGGTGCCCTTCTGTCTCTCTTCAACAGAAGCAATCTTTCTCTCAATACGTTCTTCTTACTTAACCTCCCTTGTCCCTAGAATTTATTCTTCAGTTTTAGAGAACACAAAGTTGGCATGTCAGACATAGCGGGTTGAGAGTTATAATATTTTAATATCATATTATTTGGAAGTCCATATATCAGTCCCATTTTTGGAAAGTTTCTGTATAAATATTCCTGTACTTTTGAAGTTGTAACTTGCCAAATGTGGTACTCATCAGTGTTGCTTACTGGTATTTTTAAAATTTCCTTTTTGTCCTAACTCTAATTAAGTCTAATCAATTCATTGTGAATGAAAGATCTATGGGTCACATCTGAGCGGCAATATTTAATTACAAGGCTGAATTCTCCCCATTGATTACTCTCCTTTCAACACGAGCATGGAAGCACAAGTTGAGGTGGAGCTCATGATCCCTGATGGTTCAGTTCACTAAATGACTCTTGAAGTAAAGTCTCTTAACATCCAGAAATCATCATAAAGAAAATACAATATTTTGCATTAAATACCAGAGATTTGGGAAGATATTTACCCCAGAAGTATGTGGCTATTTTTACTGGTGTAGTGAGAGTCAATATTCACAGTTCAGCCTCAAATATAATTTTCATTTTTTTCAAAGCATTCATATCTAGTGACAGTTAATGTTACATAAGTATCATAGAAAAATGTTTTTTTCTCAAGAATGACTTATGATATTAGAAAAATCTCCTGACTATAGCTTTAGAATAATTCATATATTCCATTCTATTAGATTTTTTTAAATTGTGAAATAGGTACATTTTATATACATATCATGATTACATTCAACATTGACAATTTGTACCACTATATGATATGACTTGATTCTCTTTTTTCCCATTCCTCCACCCACCCTACTACCCCAACCCCCTATATACATAAGCTTTGTTTCCATGTTTTTATTACCATCACAATTTTTCTTTCCCCTTATTACTTACCCCTACCCCATTTCCCTTTGAATAGTTTCCATTGTAAGATATCTAACATACATTTTAGAACTCATTTACATTTTCAGTTGCTCATTCCAGAAAAAAAAAAAATAGTTTTTGCAGATCTGTGAAATATTTATTTCACTTGTGAGTATGTCCTGAAGATATGTCCATTTGAGTATGGATAACTCAAACTTGCAATTCTTTATGGAAGAGTAATACTCTATTATAACAAGAACATATTTTTGTTTTTTTAAACAGCATCTTACTATATAGTTCAAGCTGGCTTTGAACTCAATATGTAGCCCTGGCTAGCATTAAACTCATAGTGACACTCCTGCCTCAGCCTCCTCCTCCTCCTCCCCCCACCTCCTCCTCCTGCTCCTCCTCCTTCTTCTTCAGCCTCCGGGATGACGGAATTATAGGCATGTACTACCACCTTAAGATTATTATAAATTTTTTAAAAAATATTTAAGATAAAGATTCTTTATATATTTCCTAAGATTTTGAAGACAGCTGTAGTATGCTATGCAAGAGAATGAGAAAAGTGATTGATATTAGATACAAAAAGAAGAATTTGTTCATATTGAGCTATTTCAAAATTCTTTGGATTTCAAAATAGATGAAATGCTAGATTATTTGTTTAGGAAAGTTACTATAAGACTACATAGAATATATTTGGCTTCTATAAGATCTACTATTTAAGTATAAAGCTTTCTAAAATCTTCAGTTCTCAAAACAGGAAAAAGAATGTCAGACCCCTATGATTTGAAATGGCAATGCCGGCTGGTACTTTGAGTATACCAGTTGTGGTCAACTTGTATGCACCCATAAAATAAAGATTTCCTAAAGTAACTAAATATGATATTATACAAAGTTCTAGACACTCAACCCAACTGAGAAGCAAATTCTAATTATAATAGAAATGCTATTTATCAGAATTTGGTGGTTTTGTGTTGGCCATGATTAAATCATTTACTACATTGCTTGCCCCACTAATGTCTAATTTTGATATTGAAATTTAAACTTTTACTTTTTTCATAAGTTGAGTGTATTGGTATATTTTAAGAATATGTTATTATCACATTGTTCATTGGCAATTGATACCTATACGTAAGATTTTAGTTCTTATTTTTCCCCATTACCCTGTCCCCCTTCTAACCTCTTCTCTTCCTATATACATAAACTCTGTTTCTGCTTTTTCCTTTTTACATTATTATTTTTTTTGCTTTGCTTTCCCCTATACCTACTCAGTTACCATTTCCCTTAGAACTTTTTCTTCCTATTTCATACCTCTCACACATTTTGGACTTTATTTACTACCTCAGTTTCTTACACTAAAGAAAAGATATGGAATTTATGCATGTGTGTCCGATTCATTTCATTTATGAATATAGACTCACAGAGCCTCCTGTTAGCTAAAAATGTCTAATTTATCATTTTTTATGACTGTGTAATACTTCGTTTTCTATAAAAATAACATTTTCTTTAACCAGTCTCCCAATGATGGACACTTGAGCTATTTCCAGGATTTAGCTATCATAAACTGAGCTGCTGTGAACATAGGTGCACATATGTCAAACTTTTACTTCTTAAGTGAATAATCGAGTTACATTCTTGGGAACTGCTTCTAAATATTGTTCTTGGATGTATGTGTAAGTCACAGAATAAAGATAGATTTATCTGGCTTAACACTCTTTGAGTATCTTGGAACCTATTTTGTTACCAGAATGGAAATATAAGAAAAATATATAAAATTTTCCTGATTATTCAGAAATGGAGAGTATCTATTAGTACATAGATTCATATACATTATACTCCTTATATACTCAGAAATATTTTCCCATGAATTATTATGTAGCATCAAGTAAAAAATAGTGATATTTGGCTTCCTTGGGAAGCTGAACAGACCAGAAGAGAATCAAATCAGTTGAAGGAAATGTCTACCAAACACAGTTATGGAAAGGGAAGATTCTACCTCAGATTTCCCTGGGGATGGACTGTGTTGAGAGGCAGCATTTTCTACAACATGTCTGAAGATACCAAGGAAGAGTGAAAACTCAGAGGTGATCTCTGCAAAGCTGGGGCCTATGCAGCAATCAGCTCCTGTTGCATTCTCTTCTTTCTTGATTCACCTATCTCTCTTCTATTCCACTCCATGGACTATGACTTCTCACCCTCAGCCTTAAGCTTTGTAGCTCCAAAGTTCTTGCTAAGATTTCATTTCTAAGAAAATTTAAAAGAAGCATCTGTCAATTCTTTAACTGCTTTATTGTAAAATAATAACAATAATAATAATACTCTGTAGTAAAATGTGTGTGTGCAGCTTCTATTTTCAAGTGTGAAGTTACTGTTAAAAGAACTAAAAAATATAATAACTACAGAATTAATATTTTCAATAATTTCCCTTCTGAAGACAAACTGGAACATATATTACAATAATTTACAGTGTTTTTTTCTTTTCCATTCATGAAAAGTGAATTGTTATAATAAAGGCAGATAGTTTTAATCAATGTAATATCTTTATAAAATATTTTCCATGCTAATGCCTAAAAGGCTCACATAATGAATTTTTGAATTACTAGGCCCTTAAATTTATTCTTATTACTCAAATTTGGAAGACTTGGGATTACATTTATCAAGGACAGCTCTCATATCACCATGTGTGAAAATTTGAGTGATATTTTGAATAATACCTAAAAAGATCTGACTCTCATTATATGCTCCAAAAACTCTGTTCCATATCGAACAAATTACAGTATTTAAGTAATTGGAAGTAGAAAATTAAGACACAATGCAAATCTGCTTCCTAAGCTTCAGGTTAAGAGTTTATCACCAGAGAAGTCCTTGACAAGGTAGAGTTCATTGTCATGCTGTGAAGGTGATGATGAAACTCAAATAGTTTAATACAATCAAATATGCCTAAACTTCCCAACCTTTTAAATTACTTTTTGACTAGCTCCAAACAGTTATATATTTTAATCTTTTCCATGAAGCTCATTATTATACCTTTTGACATACAGAGAAGTACAGTTCAAAATTTACTAATTTTATTCATGAATATCATTGCACAAGCATATGCACACATAGACATATGTACACGGATACAAACACATCATTTTTTCATTTTTATTAAAGTGGGTACATTTGTGTTGAGTCAATATTAAATCTTAAAATTAGAAAATTATAAATGTATCATAGTGATTAGTAATGTCTTTAAAGTAAATGTGATATCGTACAAATCAATGTATTTCAATCTAATCTTACACTTTTAATTTAATGACTAGTGTTTACAACAGCAGTCTACAGCCATAATACATTTACTCCAAAAGTCATTGTATCTGAGGAGCATTTTGTTTAGAAATTGATCATTTCTCTGCTGTTATTTCAAAAGTGCATTGGCTAAATTAAAATTATAAATACAGAAAACACAATTTCTGTTTTGCTGAATTCCATATAAACTTTATATAAATTGTACATATGCCAAATAATAATATATATAAGATCACATAAAATCATTTCACAACCACTAAACAGTAATGCACTATTTCGTTCTGTTCTATATATTCTAAGTTTCTTCTGACATGAATATTCTCCTGACTGTTACAGAAACGAAGAAGATATCTTCAACTGACAAAATCCAATTAGGTAGTTGTATTTTATTTTCATGGTATATTTGAATCTGAAAGCTGAGTTTATATGTGTTATGACTTACATATGATTTTTCTTCTTTGCAATTCAGCCTGATTTACAACACATTGTGAGGATAGAAACAATCTGATTAGGGTGAGAGAGATAGTTAGGCTTAAGCAAGGTGATAAGCATGATTGAAATTGTCAGGCTCACAGAAGAAAGAAATAAGAGCACACATATGTGCTTTTATATGCCACGATGTGATTCCCTCTAGTATGTTTAAATTTCTACCACCAAAAAAGTCATTGCCATAGGTGATCCATGACCTCAGACCTCCAGATCCATGAGCTAAAATTAACATTTTCCTTACCATTTATTCATTCTATGGTATTATGATTATCAATAGAAAACTAAGTGCCACAATAATATTGATACATGCAGGACATATTTAAAATTCAAATAAATATATTCCTATAGCAGTGCACTGAAATGACTGAATTTTCACATAATTCACTAATACTTTGCATGTACAGTATTTATCTTTAAAATATCTTTAATGGAAGTAAGCATATAACTAAAGTGAAAGTGGGACTAATTAAGTCAATTATAATTTTTTAACACTATAAACACACTGGGTTTATATTCTATTTTCTGAGACCCATATGATCTGCTCTCTTCTGCATCCCTTCTCTGAGATACAAAGTTTGGCAGTGTGCTGACATACTGCCATATAGATGTTTTCTAGAGTAAAGTAATTTTCTCTTTTTAATAAAAAGTCTTCTGAACTATTAACAAAAGTCTCAAGTACCTTATTTAACCTTCTATATCATATGGTATCAGAGGATGACTAATCGACTGACTAGAGATATTGGTGAGGACAGTGAGGGGATGGTGAGGGCTGAAGAAGAAAAAAAGACAATAGAGATCTATGTGATTTCAAAGTACCTGGGATCTGGGAATGGCCAAAGACAAAGACACTAAAGCTCTCCATTATTACTGGGTACAAACAATAAGAGGAGGAAGTATGAAGTGACTTAGTGAATCTATGTTGGTGAGGATCTTATGTTCAGGAAGATTTTTGGATCACGATGATCTTTGATAATGGAGGCAGCAAGGAAAACATTCTTAGAACAATGGGTAGGCTAAGATAGCAGGCTAGTAAAGATGTCCATATCCCAGGTGAAACTCTCTCTTCTCTCTCTCTCTCTCTCTCTCTCTCTTTCTCTCTCTCTCTCTCCCTTTTTCTCCTCTCTCTCCATAACAGTTCTCAGAGAACTAGGATGTCTTTAGCCAATGTACTCTCTTTCTTGAATATCACAGTGTCATGGCACTGTGGAGGCCACAACGTGTGACTGGAAGCAAAATAGTGCTATATTTATGCATGCTATAGCTGGTTCTAAGGCAAGGAGACATTGTGTCTCAAACAGCTATAGTCATAATTTAAACATTAAAGGATTTTTCCTCAAAATTTATGTAGAATGGCTCCCAACAGTATTATTTCTTGAATGAATCAGTTTTGTATAATTTGAGAAACAAAAATTAGAATAAAGTTGTGCTTCATAGAAAGCTACAGAGTGCTTTTGATTGAAGTCCATAAAGATAAGTCTTCCTTAAAAAGCCTGCATTATATATACATTCTTCTGCTTCTAGAAAATAATATAATATTTTATTGAAATCTTTATTGGTAAATTACATATGCACATCATGAAAACTACAATGGTCAGAAATACAATCAACCACATGATATTCTGTCAAACATATCAGATCAATTTGCATAAAAATTCACTTAAAATATAAAACAGTTGTGCTTATGCCTCTGTTTCTTCATGGATATAAGCTTATTTCTCAACTGTTTTCCTACTACTATTGACATTAGCATATTTAATAGACAGATAACAGTAAGCAAGTTTTGATGCCCTTATCATTTGCTTCACATATAGTGAACAAATCTTCACTCAATAGTGTGTAGTTCTGTTGGTGCATTTTATATACACATCATGATGGCATTCAACATTGAGAATTTGTACCAATATGTGCCATGACTTAATTCTCTTTTTTCTTCCATCCCCCTGCCCACTCTACAACCTCCCCAACCCTATATACATAAGCTTTGCTTCCTTTTTTACTATCGAAATTTTCTTTCTCTTCTTAACTCACGCCTACCTCCCTTTTCCCTTTGAATATTTTCTATTTCACAATAACTATCAGATTTTATAACTCATTTCCATCTTTAATTTCTCATGCCAGAGAAAATGTATAGTATTTACACACCTCTGACCTATTTATTTCACTTATGAGTATGTCTTCAAAGTACGTCCAATTGAGTATAAAAGATTTAAATGTATCATTCTTTAAGCAGAGTAATAATCCATTTTATTTTTTTTAAAATAACTTCTTTATCAAATCTCCTGTTTATGGACATTTGCATTGTATCTAAGATTTGGCTATCAGAAACTGAGCTTCTATAAACATGGGTGCAAACACGTCACTGTGGTTTGAATCTTTTAATTATTTCATGTATTTACCTAGCAGGAGAAAAGCCTAGTACTCGTCTTTGAGGAAACTCCACATTGATTTCCAAAGTGGTTGCACGCCTACATTCTCAACAACAGTGGGAGAAATGTTCTTTCTCCTCTCAGCCGTGCCAGCATTTGTTTCTGGTTAATTTCAAGGGAAGGTTCTAAAAGCTCAACCAAAACACTGCTAGACTTATTCACCAAATTTAGTAGTGCAGCGGAATACAAAGTCAACACTTATCCATCATTCTTTGTGGAGTGAGATGGAGTTTCAGTGTTGTTTAAATCTGCGTCTCTCAAATGACCGTCAATGTTGAGCATTTCTTCATATGCTTCTTAGCTGTATTTACTTCTCGCTCTGTAAATTCACTACTCATTTTTGATGCTTTTTTATGAACTGAGTCTTTAAATTGGGAGAGGCTGATTTGTTAAGTTCTTTACATATCCTAGATAGTACTCTTTGTCTTAGAAAGAGCTGGTATTTTTTTTCCCCACATTGTTGATTGTCTTCTCACTCTGCTTGTGGTTTCTCTTGATCATACTCCTTGGAAAAAAAACATGACATGCTTGTTAAACAGAGAGGTTCTGTTGAGGGGAGAAAGGAGAGCAAGACCAGAAGACTGAGAACTGAAAGATGCAAGAGCAAAGCACTGATACTTTTTATTGAAGGATGTAAAGCAAATTATGATAATTTGTTGGACCACAATTCAAGAATGGAATCTCATCCCATAATGATTACATTTGAAAACAAGTACTTCGAAGATATAATACATTTTACATGAATAAATACAGAGACATCCTATAGAATTGGTGTACTTTTCAGAAAAGGTGTCAGACAGTGTGGTTGTCCCTATCATGTGAAAACATGAAAAGAAAGCAGCCATGTAGTAGCCAAGACACGTGTCTTCTAAAAATCCAACCAGATCAGCACCCTGCTGTCAGACTTCAAACCTCAGATCTGTGAAAAAATGAATTTATAAATTTTACCTTGTAGCATTTTGTGATGACATTACAAGCTAAAATAAAATAGGAAACAAATCAAAAGAGATTTAATATATACATATGGATTAATTAATTCATAAGAGAAAAAAGAGGACATGTGAAAACTTGTTGTAGAAAAACACAGATTCCAACCACATCTGCATGGATACATTATAGAAGAGTAAGACATCAAGGAGAAACCTTGAGGAGGTTCATTTTATGAGCTAGGTGTGTGTATGGGGTCAAGGAAATCTGGGGAGTGGAGGAGAACGCAGCCTTGCCCCAATGTGAGATGGAAAAAGTAGAAAAAAAAATCTCTATGGAATTTTGTTCCTGTTCTTTTCAATCTTTGTGAGAACAATGATGTTAAGGTCCAAACGAGAAGTGACAGCAATCTATGGTGCAAGTTTCTTTAGAGTAAAATACAGTAATGCAAAAACATGGACAAATGAGGAGATGAGAAAAACAGGTTAGAAATTGAATGTGCTTGGACAGGTGCTTCCCTAACTTCCTTCTGCACACACACTGTCAAGTCTGGAGAACAAGAGTGAGAAGCTCCTCTCCTTTCTGCACTGTTTGGCTGAGCTGGTGATGGCATCAGAAGCTGAAGATCCAAGATTTGAATGATTAACTCTTACTGTTTGGCGTGTTACTGCTTTTCCCACTTCAAGATATTCATCTCAGATTCCTATAAGTCAGTGTTCTGTTAAGGAAAGGAGAAAGATTGCTACAGCAAGAGGGAATTACATGAGCTTTTCTGAAATCAAAGTCTGCAAGGAAGAGCTGGGAACAGTCGTTCTGAAGTGTGAATAATTAAGGAAGACTTTTTATAGAAACTTACATTACCTTTGGCCCCAGTGGTCTTTAGGGAGTCCAGGGATGTACCTACCACAATTTGTTCCAGTTTTCCGCATGTACATAAAAATACAGCTATGTGGAGCAGTTATAAATAATTTGTCAAAATTAAAAATTATGTTTCTTCTAAATTAGTGACACATAAGTAATAATATTCAATAGTGGGGGCCGGGGAGTTAGTGCAGCAGTTCCAGAGCCTGTCTTGCAAGCACAAGGACCCAGGTTCAATCCTCAGTAACCACATACCATACTGGGCTTGAAGACTCATGCCTGTAATCCCAGAATTTGGGAGGCAGAGGCAGGAGGGTTGCTGTAATGTGAGTTTGAGACTGAGCGCAGGGCCAGCCTGAACCACAAAGCGAGATCCTGTCTCAAAATAATAATAATAATAATAATAATAATAATACACAATAGTAAGATATTTATAATTTGAGATTGTGTATATGTGTAGTACTGAGGATTGAACCTAAAGAGCTGTATATTTAAAAATACAAATTTTTTAAAATTCTAAAACCTAGTTTCTCTAATTCTAAAACCTAGTCCCTACCTGTGTACTCAGACTGCTGGCTTTCTTAGGCATATGATATCATACATGGCTCCCTTCCAACAATTTATAATAACAAGAGAAAATGTATTGGAGACTTTTATATGCCTAAGCATATCCTTATGTATTTTTTGAAGTTGTGTATACAGTAGCTATATCAGCTTGAAATATGCCTTTCCACTTCACATCTTAAGGATTTCAAGTCATACTGCAAAGGAACTTCTTTATGCTAGCTGCATAGTGTTCACTAAAGTAATATAGATGTGAACATATGTGTACACAGTTTTTGTTTTTGTCATGTATGTACATATATATTACTCTGGAAAAATTAAACTTGTAACTGAAAGAAAGGTGATTTTTTTGCTCTCAAAATTTGTGTTTGAAAAAAACAGGGATTTGAAAGACAGAAGCGAATATAAATAAAAATAATAAAAATTATATAATAAAAATAATAAATAGAATGCAATAAAAATAATAAGAAGCTTACCAGATATAACATACATAATTGCTATATCAAATTCAAACTGGAAATGATATTATGCCAATTAACTAACCAAGTAACTATAAAACACGTTAAAGGCTGAGAAAGCCAATACATTTTATAAGTTTTTCCTTTTATATTCTCTTCTCTTAAATAGTTTTTGCTCATGGCTCCGGTGAGAGTCTATCAATCCATACAGCATATCTTAAGGAAAGGCACATTAGTCCAATGTTAAAGCTGTAAGTTTGCCACCCACTATCAAATGCTATTTGTAGAATACCATTATGTAAAGGTTAACAAGGGAGGATGTACATGGGCAGATCATGAAGTTTTACAAAGATCACAGAAAATGGAAAATACAAGGGAATCACATATCAACCTGATTTCACCCAAAATTCATTTTACCATAGGGTCTCTCTGAAGTCACAGACACTGCTTGAGTATGGAGACTTGTTCCTATTATTTTCTTTTTGTTAGCAGCCTATCTACTGCATTCCTTAATCAGTTCTATACATGGATATATCCCCTGCCACTGGACGTTAGCAAATTAAATTAAACAGTAGAAACCAGCAAGTAAAACTTGTCTACCAATAGCTTCTAGAGATATCACAACCATAACAGGAAAGATTGGGAAGTCAGAGCCCTGAAGACTTTAGTTTGTTGTTGTTGCTGTTTTTGTTTGTTTTTTTTTTGTTTGTTTGTTTTTTTGGGTTTTTTGAGACAGGGTCTCACTTTGTAGTTCAGGCTGGCCCTGAGCTCAGCCTCAAACTCACATCACAACAATCCTCCTGCCTCTGCATCCCGAGTACTGGGATTACAGGCGTGAGCCACCATGCCCGGCACTGTGGTATGTGGTGCTGGTTGCTGCTGGGCGTGAATCTCCATGCACAGTATTGTATGTGGTTACCTGGGATCAAACCCGGGTCCTTGAGCTTGCAAGACAGGCGCCGGAACCACTGAGCTAAATCCCCAGCCCAGACTTTAGGAGTTTTATACAAAGTCACACATGATATATTTGCAATAGGAACACACATTGTGCCTAGCAATCTGGATGGGCTCTCAGTATTGATTCAGAGATGTTCCCAGTCTAAGTTCTTATAATATTATCACAAACATCAAAATGTTCAAATCATAACTGATAAGTAAGGAAACTAATTTATGACTAGATCTCTTTCCACTCATTCTGAAGAATTCCTGGGGATGTTTTCATTGTCCCAGGAAACACTTGCTTTTTATGCCAAGAAATCAAAAACTAAAAGGTTACTATTCATAATCAGTTTCACAGGTGTGCCCTTGGAATGTCCATTGGCTAACCTATATACACAGCAGCTTTGAAACCATCAATTTATACACACACACACACACACACACACACACACACACACACACACACACACATATATATATATATATATATATATATTTAACAAACAGCAGCACAGAATGCACAAAAGACCTGGTGTGTGGCTGCTACCTCACAAAAAGGTGATAAACCTCCCATTTTATGCCCAGTCTCTGAAACACTACTGTAAGAGCATCAAAACCGTAAAGAAATCAGGTTGCAGCAAGTAACTTAGAATTCATATGCATCATTTTCAAAAGGCAGAGAGAGAACTACGAAAACATGCACCTCATGCTATGTTCAGAGTGTATTGTCCTCCTAGACCTCAACTAAGTTGCAATCATTTCCTTACATCTAAAATGTCAGGAAGAATTTATCTCCCTTGTTGCCAGTGGATGCCTGGTTTGAGATGTAGCTGGCTGCAACTTTCTCCAAAAGCATTGCATTCCTAGCACCTGATTTCAAACACTACCATAGCTGCAAATAAAAACACAATTGCCAAAAAACAGAAATTTTAAAAAGTTGACCTATTCATTTTCATGCTGATTTTTGTGGGCCCTGAAAAGCTAATGTCAATCACAAATCAGACTCCATATCTCTTTGTTTATCAGAATACAAATTTTGAGAGCAAAGAAATCACGTCTGTCTTTCAGATACAGTTTATTTTATTTTTTTTTTTTGCTCAGGTTAAAGCATCTCCCAGCTTAATTTACAGTAACAGTTTACAATCATTTGAAAGAAACACAATAGGGATAGTGTTTGATACAGAAGCTCAATACATCATTCATTGAAATAACATCTAGAAGATGAAGTGATTAAGAGCTATCCTCCTTGGATATCTCAGCCCACCACTTAATATCTGTATGATCTTGGATAAGGTATTAACATTACTTAATCTTAGTATTTTAATTAAAGAACAAAATAATGTCAACAGTTATCATTGGAGTATATAAAAAAATGAAGTGAACATGGCAAGCGCAAAGAATTGTGTGAACCTATGTTAGAAACTGAGTTGTATTTTTACTTGGAAGTGAGTTTTTTTCACAATTTTGTAATATTCAAATGTATCTAAGAACACTTTTGAATCTAGCTTTCATAAACATATCATGTCACAAGAACTTAAAATACAGAAAGATAGTAAGTAGTTACCTAGGTAATCTTTCTGTCTTTTAAGTTCTTGTGACAATAAGTTTTACAGATGCACCTTGCCTCTCCCACCAAAACACCACTTAGAGCTCTCTATCTTTTCCTGGAGAGTTTTAAATTACATTTAAAAACTAAAATTACTACAGTATAAGATATTTGTATCTTCTATGTCATTTGTTTGTTGAGCGCTGGGTGGTGTTGGGTGGTAGCTTTACAGTTTTCTGAGAAAACTGACAGAAATGATGACTGGTGGCCCACACACTGACATTTTGGCCAATAAAACTTCCAAAAATAACTCTGTGATGGAGGATTTTCAGCAACTCTTACCTTTCCCTTTGTACCTGGAAGTGTTCCAAATTATTCTTCTGTGCTGTCATTTATAAACAGTGAGTAGCTGTAAGAGAAGAGCTTTTCAACAAAGGAAAGTGGTGACATCCAACCTTTTGTGGCTGTGTTCCATTCTGTGACTCTTCTATTCGAAACAGTCATGCAAATGCCAAGATTTAAATTGCACGACTTGGCACCTGATGTTAATAGTTTTCAGGAAAAGTTTACGTGTATGTCAATACCCAATCACTCATGGAATTATAAAAAAGCTGTAACTTCACTGTATAAAATGCAAAATACAGAGTAGTGCGTGCAATTATAATCTGTCTATAATGCAACCACCTAAAAAGTATTTTGAATATATTTATAAACTTTTATACTTCACATTATGTACATAACAGATACATATAGAGACAAAATATATAATATATAATACATAATATATATTATATATAAAATATATTATTTATATTTATAAATATATATATTATATATTATATATATTATATGTATATTTTGTAGATGAGAAAAATGTAGGAATCACCATAAAAACTAAATTGATATTATTTATTTAGAATAAAAAACCAAGTGCTGTAGGATTTTTTCATGTTTTTACCTATGCTTGAAATCTTAATTTTTATTGGTGACAGAAATATGAATATAACAATGATTATGATTTATTTAACTTGAGTAATATTACTTAATTCATTAAATATATTGAAAAATTTTACACTTTCCCTCTGTAACTGTAATCATAATAGATGATTTGAAGAACTAAAATTTAAAATTTTATTCATGATTATTTGTTTAAAACTTATTTTCAATCTTCAAAATATAGCCCAAGGACTCATATTATCTTCCAAGACATTAAATAAATTTTAATTACACTAGAAATATAATAACTATTAATTGAGATTTAGCCTATTGGAAGAAAAATTGTCTTTTTGTTTTAACAAATGAACATTTTTTAAATTTGTAGATGGAACTGGATTTTTTTAATTGAAAAGTTTAAGCATTTTTTATCCTCTTTTAGAAAATCTCTTCATTGGCTGGGCATATCACTTAGTAGTGCAGTACCTATCTGGCAAGCATGACGCCCTAAGTTTGAATCTCTTTACCTAAAAAGTAAATACATAAAATTAAATAAATAAATAAATTCAATCATATTTTGTAACACACCAAATATGTTTATCATGGGAAAATGATAATAATTATATCATATATTGATCTTTTTATTTGTCCTCTTTTATGTCTTGATATCATTACATTTGGAAATTTCTTCATGAATTCAAATATAACAGTTCAGAAATCTCATCATTAATATTTCTTGTGCTGTAATAACTTATTTCTCATGGCTTTTGACTTCTTAGCTTTAAAAGGCTAGGTAAAACACATTTAAATTATTTCTGTGTGTGTGATACTCATGAAATCTACAGAGTGCTTTTTATGTTACAATATGAAAATTATTCAAAATTTTAAATCTCAAAAATGTATTGGCTATATATTCTAAGCAAAAATTCTCAATTAAAAGTTTCCCATATCTTCATTTTAACCACATCACAACTTTGATATCCATAAGTAGAGAATATACTAAAGTCCATTTCAAAGATGAACATTCTGCTCTTGTCAAGTTTTATACAAAATAACCTTATAGATAATTCTACTTTATATATTTTTCCTTTTTTAAGGGAAAATTTTATTATACTCTTTCAAAGTGTCTTTATTTTCAGTTATTTAATGACAAAAAGTTTCACAGATCTCTCATATACTTCTACTACAATGCTTCCAGATTAAATTCAAGCATTATTTTGCCAAATATCAAGGAAAGTTCATGTGGAGATCTGAAATGCTACACTAACTCTATAAATTAATTTGGAATAATTTGAAATATTTGCCCGATTCAGTTTCCTTTCTTATGTATATACGTTGTTGAAAGGCCTTTTTTCTCCCACCAGGTCAGCATCTCGTCCTGGAACCACACTGTTTGCAGAATGCCGCTGGACATGATGAACGGTGCTGAAGAGGCACAGTATAGCCACTCGAGGTCTTCAAGATGGACACTGTGGGCAAAGGCCACCACAAAGATGTGAATGACTGATTGACTTTTTTCTTCGATTGATTTCAATCCTTTCTTGAAATAATTTTGAATTTTCTAGAATGATTGCTGAGAAAATGAACACATTTTCTAATTAAAATCAGGATTATTGTACCTCATAGGTCACTGCTATTGCTTTAAGCAAAAATAACTTGTGCTCATCATTCTGATGAGGGTTACTGGCTTTGAAATACTGCTTACAATTGATCAGTGCTGCCCTATTCCTATTCTCTATTTTTACAATTCATGCATCAAAGAAGTGTTAAGTGTATTAGCTGTTTTGGGGGTATTATATCCATATATCTAAAAATAGACTGCTTCTAGTACTGAACTTCCAGTTGTAGATATTTGACCATCCTTTCTCCACTTTAACACATTAACACATACCTCTGCCTACACGTTCAGTACATTTATGTTATGCTTTTTACTAAATTAATATTACTAAAATATTAGATTTTTTCATTATTATAAATAATAAAGGGAGGTACTCAAATATTTTTGATGTATGTGTGCTACTTAAATTTTCTCTGTTTTAGTTGGCTTTTTTTTTGTTTTATACTGTTGGCGATTGTTTTATTTCTGCATACCTTTTTTTTTTTTTTGCTATACTCATGAATTTTTCTTTCTAAGACTACAACAAACATTTCAAATTATTCTTAATGTAATGAACATGTTTGGGAAATTTGTGTGTGTTATTTTACTTTTTTGTTGTTTTATTTTCTTTGGCAGCATCTCTCTAGAATCCTCTATCCTGCTCCAAACTAGACTGTCTGATCTTGAGGTCATTTTATGTCCTTTAGTTTTTTCCCTGAGGGATTCTTTTTACCTTTTCCTCATATTGGATCTTCTATATCTTTGATATCACACTGTCTTGGTTAATTTAATCTTGAGGAAACTCACTGTATTATGTAGAGTTCTCTAAAGAAATAGCACTGATGGGGATAAGGTAAGGCCAGTGCATGGGTCAAAATGCAGCATCAAGCACAAGAGCAAAGACAAGACGTCATGTCCCATCTCCTAACCTCGAGGAAGCTGAATAGCACCTGCACTGCCCATCTGGAGAAGTGCGACTAACCTGCACTCTACACCCTTAATTCTGGGAAGCATAACCTCACTCTCTGCCCTTACAAACTTTTTTTAAAAATTCAAATAATTATTGGTACATTATGAATACACATCATCATCGCTTTCAACATTAAGAATTTGTACCAGAATATGACATGACTTGATTCTCATTTTTCCCTCTCCCGCACTCACCCTGCAACCACCCATCCCTTATATGCATGAGCTTTGTTTCCTTTTTTATTACTATCACATTCTTTGTTCCCTCACTATTTACCCTTATATTCTCTTTCCTTTTAAATATTTTCTATTTCACTCTATCAAGTATATATACTAGAACTCATTTGCATCTTCATTTTCTCATGCCAGGGGAAAAATGATATTTACATATCTGTGATCTATTTATTTCACTTATGAAGATGTCTTGAAGGTATATCCATTTGGGTATGAAATGACTCAATCTTATCTTTTTTAATGGCAAAATAATACTACATTCTATAAAAGAACCACATCTTCTTTATCCATGCTCCAGTTGATGGATATTTTGGTTGTATCCAAGATTTAATAATCACAAACTGAGCTGCTACAAATATGGGTGCACATATGTTGCTGTGATATGAATTTTTAATTCTTTTGTGTATATACCTAGCAGAGCAATGAATGGCCAAGTCAAATTAGTCCCTGAATCCTAGCTTTTTGAGGACACTCCAGACTGATTTCCACAGAGTTTGTATGAGTCTACATTCCCACCAACAATGGAGAAAGATTCCTTTTTCTCCACAGCCTCATCAACATTTGTCGCTGTCTAATTCTAAGATAGCAGCCATTCACTGTGTAGTAAAATGAAATTTCAGTGTTGTTTTCATCTTCATCTCTCAAATGACCAGTGAGGTTGAGCACATCTTCATATACTTCTTAGCTGCTCTTACTTCTTTCTTTGAAAAGTGTCTGCTCATTTCAGATGCCCATTTTTGAATTGAGTCTTTAAATTTAAGTAGGCTCATTCATCAGAGCAGTGACTCCTCCACTCCCTTTTAAAAGCTCTGTTCTTCCTTACAGGTTACTGACTGTTATTTGTTCTCACCCCACCCTCATCTGAATGATGCAGCCAGCCTTGTTTCTCACACAAATGCTGCCCTAGTGGTCTCTCACTTTTCCGCATCTCTAACATATTTGGTGCTGATCCCAGGACAAGTTGACCTTCCCTGAAGGATTTTCAAGTTTCACTCTGAGCCTTTTGTCCTGACAAAGCCACCCCTGTAATATTGGCTTCTCAGATCACACACCAGCTAGTCTTCCTTGACTGTTTCAGATCAAATCAGAATTTTCCATATTTTTTCTTTCAATTTTCCTTTCTATCTTCTCATCTGGTGATCAGAAAGAGCCTCATTCCAATTTGTGTGCTCCTTAAACCAGCAATGAAGACAGAAATTCTCCAAGAATGGTCCTCCTTTGAAGACATTATAGTCTGACCAACTATAGAGATGTCTGCTTTGGTCATTCACCCATGCTACATTGTAGTGCTGAGTCTTAACTAGACATGTTCACTGTGGGCTTTTGCTGCTGCTCTCATTATCCATCTCTGCTCTTCTGGGGACTTTTCCTTCTTCTGATCCTCCCTCCTGCCCCAGCCTGTCCCAGAGAAATCTTAAAACTTTCCAATTCTACCTAGTTCTGAAGCCTACTAGCCTAATATATACATACATACATACATATACATACATATATACACATATATACATATATACACATATATACATACATATATACATAAATACATATATACATATGCATATATGTACATATGTATGCATATATCTATATCTATATCTATATATTTTTTTCCATAATACTGCTTGGCTTCAATCTAAACATGAGAATGGCTCCTAATGAGCAGAAAATGGCACCCTTGATTTTTCTATCTTGAGTGACTTAGAAAATTATTGCTGAACATTGACAAGTGGTCTGAGATATTTGATGTACAGGCATTCTTTATACTCTGTAGCCTCCTCTCCCTGTACTTGTTCTGTAGCTCCTCCCAAATCCTTCTTCTTTTTCTTTCTTTTTTTTTTTTAAGGGTTTTTGTTTTGTTTTCTTTTTGAGAAAGGGTCTCATTTTGTAGTTCAAGCTGGCTCCAAGCTCAGCCTCCAACTCACATCACAGCAATCCTCCTGCCTCTGCCTCCTGAGTACTGGGATTATAGGCATGAGCCACCACACCTGGCACTGTGGTATGTGATACTGGTTGCTGATGGGCGTGAGTCTCCACATGTGGTTATTGGGGAATCAAACCCGGGTCCTTGTGCTTGTAAGACAGGCACCAGAACCACTGAGCTAACTCCCTAGCCCCAAT
>PVIR01015448.1:0-38256 GCA_004026965.1 Petromus typicus
CTGGCTGCTTTCAGCCAGAATCCAGTCACAGTTATGCAGCTCGGGTTGGTCCTCGGCTAGGATGGTTCCTGTCTAATTTTTAATCTCTAATTCTTATTAGAGCTTCTAATTCCACTTTAATTCTTAGCCACAGCTCTTCCTTCATCAATTCAACACTCAGGACTTGATTGCAATCTATTGTGAAAATAACTCCAGGGTAAAGTTTGTTTTTACTGATTTAATTACTGTCCAATACTAGTTTTACATGATAATTCTTAGATATAGCTACGTTATTTTCCTAATACAATAAATTACATATATATGCATATATACATTTTTGAAAAAAATTCAGATTTTATCTTCTTTTTTATCTGATGAATGAATTTGATCTTACCATATCACAAGAATAAAATATCATATTCTTATCTTTGGATTGAAGAATTTTTATTAGTTTCTATTGAAATTTTGTCTTTAAATTGGAAATGTCACAATTGCAGATCTGTATATACTAATTCATAACATCATAATTACTTTGACAGTCCAGAAACAAACACAAATACTTGAAGTGAACAAAATAAGAGTGATTGTTATGCTCCTGTATATAAAAATATAGCCTGTTTCACCAATAATATATTTTAGCTACAGATAATTGGATTTTCCTTCTTAGTCTACAATCATTTTTCATTTGTTGCTTTTTAAAATTATGACCACAAATACTTTGATAGACAAATGTAATAGAGACAAACACTGAGAAAATAATCTCTAAATAAGATAATTCCTTGTACATCATGAAATACAAAACAACAGCAAAATGACTCTTAATCTTACTCTTATAAGAGTAAAAGTCTCTTTGTTATGTAGGGAAAAGATACTGGTATTTCTAATTTATTCCTTTAGTATATTTTTGTAATGCAATATTTTATTAATAAAATATTATAGGAGAGTTAAGTGTATTAACATCAAATTCACATTAAATCATATGTAAAATTGTGAAAAATGTTAATAAATTTCAAAAATATAACACACTTACAAAGGTTACTAATTAATTTATATTTAGAATGAGACATTGACTTACTTTAAGAAAATAAATCAGTATAATCATCGGAATAACTACTCAACCAAATAAAGAACTAATTCTGATCATTATCTCATAGCTTTAGAACATTTTGTATATTTAAATTTCACTCATGATTAAAATCATTTCAGCCAAGTACAGTGCCCCAGGCCTGTGACGCATCTGCCAGGGAGGACAAAGAACAAGAAATGTAAAGTTTGAATCCTTTCTGGGCAACTTAGAGCTAATCCATGTCCAAAAAAGGGGCTGAGAATATAATTGCTAACTTTATGGGTTCAAACATCAGTTCTGAAATGAAATACATAATTAAATACATACATGTGTTCCTAAAATAGATATCTTTAAAGTTGCTTACCAAATTTGTATTTCTTCATGAAATAAGTAAACATTTTTCTCTGCATCTCAAAGAAACAAAGTTGTTATTTAATGTTACTCCACTTTATATTTTACTGGAGATTAAAGCTAATCAAATAAAATACAAAATACAAAGATTGAAAAAATAAAACCTTATATATTCATACATTGGAAATACAGAAAACTAGAAACATATCAAGTGCTCATCTATAAATGCAATGTAAGTATCAATTACAAAGACAAGTATTGTAGTTTTATTATTTTGATAATCAAATTTAGACTTCATCTAAGTACCTGTTTTTCCACAAAATAATGTCAGGAAAAAGTGACAACTCTATAAGATAGACCAGAACTAAAGAGTAATGCCATACTTCCATACAAAATGATCAAGTTAGATATCATTAGTAGGGTTAGAAAATCTAAAATGCAAATTTTCCCAATAAGACTAAGAAACATGAAACAAAAATAATGACAAATGTGGAAGAAAAGGAATCATTTCACAATATTGCAGTCTAGTTGATTTTTGGATTAGTCCAATGACAACTTTATCTGAAGAACACTGAATTTAAAAGTTGGTTGTGCAAACATTGATATTCCATGTGGAGTAAAGTAAAAAGATATGAAAAGCAAGTTTAACAAACAAGATAGTTTTTTAAATTACCACTATTTTTTATCTAATTGAAAGAAGTGAGGAAAAACAAAATGTATGTACCAAGCAAACTCACAGAGATAAAAGTTAGTAGTACCATGTGGGAATGAGAAATTTTCAGAAATAACATTACATTATTTTATGGCTGATACAAAAATGTCCTAAAAATTACTATGGGTTTTTAAAACTTGGGAAATTTATATCAGATTACTGAATTCTATCTTAAAAAATGTTTAGTGATATGGCATATAAATTATGTCTTAATATATTTATAAAAATTTATAAAGTAAATAACTCTAACCAAAATAATCATTGTTTGGCAAAGATTGTGTATTTGTTTACCCTTACTACATTAAAATGTGAATTGAGCAAATGACTTGTGGCACCAGAATCTTGAAAATCATTCATTATTTTGTATCTTATTTTCCTTTTAACAAATTTTACTGTAGGAATAAAAGTAGTAGATTCCATGCAGGTGAGCTTAAGGATTCTGTACATTATTCAGAAATATGTAACGTAGAAATTATACATAAAATATATTCCATTGTGGGTTTTTTAAAAATAATGATACCAATCTTTTTAAAAAGTGAACAAAAGAGATAGAACAACTTTAATGTTATTGGACAAGGACAATTTATTTGATAATGCTATCTTGTAAAAAATATTTATCAACTTCAGGGGTCCCAAATTCTCTCTATACAAATACACACAGTAAATAAATGCATAGTTTTTAGTGTTTTTTTTTTTTACTGAACAAAATTTATTCTATGATAATGTTAATATAGAATATAGATGATGATAACTACAGTTACAATAAAATAAAAGCTCATTGATTTAATTTAAAATGCCTACATATTATGAGAGAACACATAAAATCTACAGAATAACTGGCTTTATGAAATTTGTTGTTTATATTACAATGTTAACCATTACACATTTGTTTACAAAATGTTTTGTTTTATGTTAATTTAATTGCAAAAGAAGTGTATATTAAAAATTATATGAGCCCAGTGCTTCTAAATCTTATTGGAACACTTTCACTCATAAGTGGTATAGGGCAATATTTGTTCCCCAAAATGCTATGTATGTGTCCATTGGCTGATGAGCTATTCTGGTTATATTTGTTCACAGTGATTTATAAGGCTTTCCTGTCTCTTTGCAATTCCCAGAAAATATTAGACTTCAGAAGCTTTGACACTTGCTTGGCTTTGATCATCTTTTAATCTAGTACACAGTAAATAGCTCTGAGCTTTTTCAGTACAAACACCTATAACTCAGTTCAAAACACTGAATTCAAATTAAATGTAAAATTCTGTGAAATGTAAGGTCCCTTAGTATGAAAGAGAAATTTTTCTAGGCTGAGCCAAATTTTTCAGTGGGAACATGGACATCACAAGTGGTATGTAATGTAAGTTACAAGAGCTTCATAATACCTTGAGTTTTCACTCTAAAGGAGATCGTAGTTGCTCTGGACATACATCGAGTGTTCCAGGAAGAACTCAGTTCCTATTAACTGTGCTTACACAAGACACAGGAACAGGGCCAGTCCAAGCAGCCACATAGCCATGGAACTTTCCACCAGAGCCGACTGTTTGAATCTTTGTAGAAGAAAGATGAAAAAGAGATGATACAATCACCAAAATTTGCTTGGTAATTTAATGACCATTATTACTTATTAAATTGTACAGAAAATGACATAATTATGGGACAAATTCATATCTGAAGCTCATGTGCTTGTGATAGAAAATGATTTAATTTGTTAGGCAGTTAGTATCTGTTTGCAGCATATTTTGATCAATTTTGGTACCCTGCTCCCCTTTCTTTGCCCATCATCTCCTTCCTCATCTCTAATATGTCTTCCTATCATGTGATTTTGAAGACTATTACTCTACTTAGAGTATATGATCAAAAAATCTGCCATGGCAAGGATAGGGACATCTACCCATAATCCCATCTCTCAAACGGCTGAGGCAGTAATATCTCCATGAGTTCAAGGCCAGCTGTGTAGTGAATTGGAGATTGTACTGCTCTGTATAATCCAGATCACATCTCAAAAACATTACTCAGAATTTATTTATAAGAAGGACTTTTCTAAAATC
Source organism: Petromus typicus (assembly GCA_004026965.1). Lineage (NCBI taxonomy): Eukaryota > Metazoa > Chordata > Mammalia > Rodentia > Petromuridae > Petromus > Petromus typicus. The sequence goes on from PVIR01015448.1 coordinate 4,157, forward strand.
TAAATTATCCTGACATTGTGCATATACATGTTTCATCGTATAGAAATACTGAAAATTTTAAATAAAATCGTTATTGGTTTAAGAAGACATGTGTTTGTTTTGTTATGTTTTGAAGTCTTTACAACATTTCACGAAGACAGTTCCGTTGCTCTGTTGAAGCAGATGCAGTGACTTAATTATGCCCCACGTGAAGGCTCAGTGAGACAAAATATTTATTTATAAAAGTACATATTTGTCTTCCTACTTCACAGTATCTACTATATGCTGTGGCTGTCATGTACATTTTCAGTTTTTCAGGACAGAGAAGTACTTGGTACTTATACATGAGTCCAAGGGAAAAAGGGAACTGGGAGCAGAGATTAGTTGGAGGAAAGAAGGGGGGAAAAGACAGAAACAGACTTTGCAAATGAGGATGAGAGGAAGGTTGAGGAGAGGGCGGGAGGATGGGGGGAAAAGAGAAAGAAACAAGATGTGTCATGTACAAGTACAAATCCCAGTGATGGATGTCATCATACTCTACATCTAAAATGTACCAATAAATTTAAAATAATGATAAAAAATTAGATCCTCTAAAATTAAAATTTCAATCAGGAAAAATAAAAGCATATAATATTTTTATAATCATATTATGTACATATGAAATTTTACCTCTTAAATTATGTATTTTTAAAGGTTTTTTTTGAGATAAGGTTTTGCTTTGTAGTTCACGCTGGTTCTGAACTCAGCCTCGAACTGAGCAATCGTCCTGTCTCTGCCTCCTGAGTGCTAGGATTACAGACGTGAGCCACCACGTCCGGTACTGTGGTATGTGGTTACCAAGGATGGAACCCGAGATCTTGTGCTTGCAAGGCAGGCACCAGAATAATTGAGCTAAATCCCGAGCCCCAAATTATAAATTCTTATGAAAAATTATGTTATCGTGTTATTGTGCTGATTTACAGACCTGTAATTTTGGCATTTTATTAGAAAATTACAAAACTAGTTTCCATAGGAGTATCATTTTAAAATCATAGCACGAATAATTGTTATTAAAAGTCTTAGCTACTGGCAAAGTTAATCAACTTTAGTTTGATAAACAGTCCCTAGGACCGTATTGCACACCGCACAATATTTTAAACCAAAATGAAAATGAACTTTCCCAGGGAAAAACAGAGCCGGTCAAATAAAGATACTCTCCAAGAAGCGACAAGGCAGAGGAGAAAATCAGCTCCGCGAAAGCATCGCTTCTGAGACAGTGTCTATTCTCTACTGAGAGAGGCTGTTGTTATAAACAGTCACGATGAACGAGTTAGATGGAAAGAGGAAGTACAACTATCATAAATCTCGCGATTCTTACTAATCTTCGATTTCTTCAAAAATGTTCCTGCTAGATAGCTGCTCATCTTCAGATTGTTTCCCAAATCAAAATCTTGTCACCTGAAGCGCTTGTGCTGGCATTTTGATACTGGCTTTTTTGTATATTCCCTGCATTTGCTGTGGAGTTTTGTCTTCTGTCCACTCTGCCCCAGATGATACACAAAAAGGCCAAGTTTGCTTTCATGTCCCTTGGAGTAAAATTGGCATTTATTTGTTTGCTTTGTATCCTACCATGCTTTTGGCTTAATATTTATATTCCATCTGGACAAATCTTTAATAATTTGAAGGGTATTTTTAGAGTACGCTTGTCTGAGTCCATCCTTACATTTACTGTTACATTCTGTAACAGAGGTTACAGAAACGAAAGATTGAAGAATAGGTATGGATTTTAGATGCAAAAATGCTGAGCGTGATTATGTTTAAAATGGAAACCTTATGAGAAGAGAATGTTTGAAGATACTTGAAATGAAGTAGAAGTGATAAAGCTTTAGGATGACTATTTGAACAAACACAGAAAACTCTAGCTGGAGAGTTAGATCTCACCATTGCGATTACCCCACACTTGTGATCTCTCCCTCTCTTTCTCTTTCTCTCTGTTTCTCCCTCTCTATCCTTTGCCCTCTCCCATCCCTCTCTGCCTCTCTCTTTCTCCTGACAGTAGCAGCTACTGCAATGTCTCTGATTTCAGACTTGGAGTAGAATTCCTGAATAACCCTTTCCTTTGCTTGCACGCATAATAACAGTGATTGGGTGTTTGTTGATAACTTACTCTGGCATATAAACTGGAATCTTTTTTGTATAAAAAGTGTTCTTTTGAACACAGTGAGAGCTATGTAAGATGCCCACATTATGACTAATTTGTTTCCAGCTTGGCTAAGTTCACACATGTCCATGAATATTTAGTAGTTTTCTTCAACTGTTAGTGGATAAAACACATTTTCAGTATTTCAAGGCCAAATTGGAAGAAAATAAAGAATAAAGGAAGGAATTATTACCTGTAAAAAGAAAAAAAGACTTGTCATTGGCAAAAATATAGATGAAACTAGAGAACATTATGCTAAATGAGAAGGCCATGTATAGAAAGGCAAATACAGGGTGATCTTACTTATGTGTGGAATCTTCAAAGAAAAATAACAGTTGAACTCATAGTAACAAAATAAAATAACTGGTTAACAGGAGCTGAGTTTAAGGGACAAAATTTTTTTTTTTTTGAAAAACAGTACACAGCTTCAGTTATAAGATTAAGTTCTATGACTGAGAGCAGTAACCACAGTCAATAAAGTAGATTTGGAATTTGTGAAAAGTCAGACATCAAGTATTCTTACCTCATAAAAACAGTACCTATACATGGTGATGCATATGTAAATCTGATATTTGTAATCATTTAACACTGTACAAATATATTAAAACATCAATAAAATTGATAACTGATAATAGTCTTAAATTAACATCAGTTATATTTAACAAAAAATATAATGAATAAATAAATGTTTCTATACATTATAATTATCTGTAAATATTTAATTAAGTGTGGATAATTTTGAATTATTTTAGTTTCAGCCTTTTAAAGTGTGAATTCATATTTTCTAGGGGACTTCTCTTAGTGATAAATTTATGACTCAGATTTTAGGAGATGTGATTGGAGTTAAAGCCCCAAGACAAGCAAAGTCAACACCTGTTGTCTACACACATGGAGCTATCTAACATATATATACTAGAATATTTGACTATTGCAGAATAAATCAATTTATTTATTTTAAAGAGAAATCAGATGGAATATTAATGATCAGGGATATAAAAAGGAGGAAATTTTAGCTTTTTGCACTACCTCAGAGCTCTGTAAACTTTTGTTCTACATTTATGTCCCATTTGCAGAGGGATATTCTAAATTGGCATTTATTCTGTTTAAATTTAGGTGACAAGGAAAACAAAGTGTCATATTAATTGGTAGACTGCTAACCCATAAGCACACTTAATTCATCTCTGTGTCAAAACTGATAATTTGAACTCAACACTGCAGCCTAATGATCTAAATAAAAAGCATAAATCTAAATCTAAGTAAAATTCTCTTTTTTTCCTAAAGTCTTACTGAAATACCAAAAGTCCAATTACTTTTTGTGCTGGGGCCAGCTGGGCAGAGCAATGGGGTAACCGACTGAAGGGACTAGGATGAAAAATAAAGACATGACAACGGGACTTGGAAGGGCTCATCAGTCAACACTGAATGAGCGCCGCGTTTATCAGCCTTCTTTTAGACATTTCTTAAGTACCGCCTACGTGCCAACTAGCTTGGTTTACGTGTACCCCAAAAAAGGTTAGTGAAAAAGGGCAGAATCTTTGGCTGGTTAATCTCAAGGTTAATCATAAAGAACTGGCAGGCAGGGTGTGCTGACAATTGTCTTAAATTAATCTACCACGAAGGTATGTAAAGGTTCTTAATTTAATCTGGCATGAAGGTCTTGGTGTAGAGGAGCTTAATTTAATCTGGCAAAGGCAGTAATTATCCTTGAGGAGAGTGAACAATGTTGGGCTTTGATCCAGAAATCAGGCCAACTTCTCTCCTGCATAGGCAGCCATGGCACTGTAAGAAATGGCTCCCGACATTTTTGGTGATGTAAGAGAATCATTTAATATCTACTTACATCTTTTTGTGTGCTGAATGTTTTATGAGTGTTATACATGGAATTTCTTACATTGTTTACAAAACTTTCAGTTTAGCCATTATTCCCCTTAACTCTTGTTCACACGTGCTTTCTGTGGTCTGGCATGTTTCAACTTTCTTGCACTCGGCAAACAGTACAAAGCAAACTTTCAGGCCATAACTATGGAGCATATTAGATTTCCTTCTTACAGGTTCTGCTGCTGCAAGCATACTTTACATGCCCTGGAACCTGCATTACCTAAGTGCTCCAGTGTTTGTCATTTTGCATCAAGATTTATGGGACTTGCTGGGCCTTTTCGCTGTAGTTCATTGCTCCAGAACTAAATCATTGTGGAGCCTGATGTGCAGCTCACAGTTGAATAGACATGTCGGCCCTTCCTGGAAACCAAGCTTTGCTTTGATAATCTATGGCACCTGCCTGGCCAGCTTTCTTTTATTCCCATTTATTCATTGGCATGATAATACTTCGATTTGAAACTGTGAATTACTGCTGCACGGAATACAACCATGTTTTTATAGGAACACTGGGAGAAGAAACATGGTTATTACAACCCAAGAATATATCGAAATCATAATTCAGAAATTAGGGAGGACATCCAAAGCATTTTAAGGAGGAATAATTTTCATCAGCTACTTGGATAAAATTCAAAAAAACTGATCTCTCTTTATGTCTAGACCTTGCTGTTTTTATTATGTAGATTATAAAACAATGCGTTTTTAAGCTTGATAGAAAAAAAAGCAGAAACATACATTATTCATAGTAAATATGTCAAAGAATCATAAATCAGAATGGTATAACAAAAGCATTTTACCTTGGGCTTTTTTTTTAGCTCACTCTTCCCACACTTAAACAAAAAAGTCTCCAGCATCTCTCCACGCACTCCCCAGTTTTATTTGTAAGTGCCATTTTAGAGATGCCGCTGCTCATAAACCATATCTCAGATAATATTCAATGGCTAGATGTGTTTGCATTAAAAAGCTTATTGTCTGGCACGAAAATGATTTTCAGCCACTTGCTTTCATGTGTAAAACAGCAAGTTTGTAATAACTTGATAATATATTTATTTTCTAAAACTGTGCTTTTGGGGGGTTTATGCTACATTTTTTAGGACTTCAAACTCTTCATATATTGAGAGCATACAGTATATGAAGAGCAAACTCTTCATATACTGTGAGCATAGGCTCACAGTATTGTGTAATATCTTTACCATTTTTGCTCTGTCATACCTAAGAGTGAATACATGGAAATATTAGGTAAACTATCACTAATAATGTGTTATATTTTCAAGAGTGCAACTATTATGAAATAAATGGAAAACTTGTGAAAATTTGCACAATGATATGTAAGTAATAAAGTTTTCAACACTAGTAGAATAGAATACAGTGAAAGAAAATCCCTTGGCTCATTGTCTACTTTTGGTAATTATAAATACTGTCAGATTCTTGACGGTTTTGTATAACTAAGTCATTTCTCACAAGAGATGGGAAAAGAAATTATGTTCATTCTAAATTTCTAAATATGTCTTTGGGGTTCTGGAAATGCTGCTTTATGTTCTACCCAATTTAAATTACACCTAAGCACTATTTTATGAGTGGGCTAGTGGGAAAACTAATTCTGATATCAAATATTAAGTACTGGATTATTTCCCTAGGCTATATATTCTTATATCTAAAAGGAGGATAAAAATTATTATAAGAACCAAAGCAGTGAGTATGTTAATCTTATTGTTTAGATATATGTATTCTTTCCCTCTCTAAAAATAGTTAAAAAGTCATAATTCAAGTTATCAATGAATAGCTTTATATTCATTATTAAGTATATCAGATTTTCTGGTAAGAATATGTCCTATTAAGGAAAATTTGTTAAGTAACCATATACTCAAAATAAATGTATTTGTACTAACTTCTTAATTTACAAAAAATGCTTTTTTTCCACCCTACTCATCAAAAGATTGAGTTTTCATTGTTAACAAAGTCAAATCAAATATTTAAATAATCTTTCTTGATCAGCTTAAATTCAATGTTTGTGGGAATCCCTTCTGTAACTGAAAAACAATGAAAAGACAGTACTATTCTCAGTATTGTGTTACTGGAGACAAATTTAATTATTTTAAGGAACAAATTCAGTAGTATCTAGTATTTTTTAAAAGCATGATATCTAAATAATGTAGATGCTTTCAACATTATTATGTATTCAATTTTATCTCTACAAGAGAATCTCAGTTCTAAATTATTTTTAAATATGGCACACAAGTTTTTCATGAGGCTTTTTGGCTCAGAAATCGTTTTCAGTAAATTACACAAACAAAAATTATTCTGCTAATTAAAAATTTTATAAATATTTTAAAATTAAATTCTGTTCTCCAATAACTGAAAACTACAGAAAATTTGACATGCAAAATTCTAATTAAATAAGGTGGACTGAAGCACATAACAAGACCTTTTCAAAAACAAGCAAATATTATACATATCTCACATTTTTTACACTTCTTACTTTTCAGAATCTCTAATACCTATGTAAATTGAGCAGTTGAATTAAGTATGTAAACAAATATGGTACTTTAGAAATCCAAACTTGAATATAGAATGATGTTTGAGGTTGAATAGAGCAGGAGCTAGAAGAGAGATGGGTCAGTGGACACTGTGATGGCCAATTCTCTCTTGCGACAATGTTCTGAGCTAGTCAACTTACCCAGGATGAAAGACTTCTTCTGACTTGTAGTTTCAGAATGCTGTCCTTGGCTTCTTTGGTCTTGGGCGTTCTGTGGCACAACATATGGCAGAATCATGAGTCCGAGTGATGGTGCTGAGGTCAGAGAGGCCAGAAAGCAGAATGAGGGCCCAATGTCTTCTTCAAAGACATGACCCTGGTGACCTAATTTATTTGTCCTATACCTCAGCTAATAGATGTTATGCCATCTCCAACTGTACCATAGGTAAGCAGACATTCAACATGAATATTCAAATTTTGACAGATATGATGTCACAGGCAGGTAAGAGTATAAAATACTTTTGTGCTGTCACTCCATGCATTTAACAGTAACAGTATCAGTGAAAGAATGAATATTTCAAAAAGATAAAATAGAGGATTTGATCAGTTTTTAGTTCAAATAAATAATGTGATTGATATATTTAACTTGATTTAAAGATTTTACAATGCATACAATTATCAGCATCACATTTTAAGCACAAATTTGTGCTTGATTACGTATGACAAGATAAATTTAAATACATATTAATAATAGTAAAATGATAATTGCCAAAGATTTGAAAATACTCTAAATATTTCATCATTACTTCTTTATGTACTATATTAAAGACATTCAATGCATCTGTGAATACAGTCAAACACAATTATGGTTCAGTACTTTATCTCAGAAATCTCCATTCTCTAGCTCAGTTTATCACAATGATTTTTTATTAATATCTACAATACAATAATGAAAACAATAAAAATACAATGACTTTGTGTAGTGCATTTAGAAGCAGATTTATCAACTCCACACTGAAAATAATAAGGGCATGAAGAGTGTGCATAATCAAATTTGAAGGCCCAAAATTTAAATCTACTTTACTGAACCAAAGACAAATTTTGCAATGAATAAAGACCAGGGACACTTTTTCTATATTCAAGATTTTTAAATTGGATAGGCTGAAAACATATGCATAATATCAACCATTCAGACATTCCTCATTGCTGCTTTCTACTCAAAAAAGGCAGTAGGATCCCAGTAGGATATTTAATAATTGAATAAGCCTGACCATTCATACTGCTGTGGAATACTCTCGGGACACTGAGGGTCCAAGGAAAAATGATATGCTGATTCTGAATATACTGAGTTAGTCTTAATTGCAAGTGAGTGAATCATATTTCACTGCTTTTTGTTTGTTTAAATTGGTTGATTTCCATACCAAAATGTAGAGCTCAGCAATTTTTGCCCCATGATTTTTTTTTTAATGTAATGAAAAGAAGCCAAGTTTTCACACTCCCGAGGAAACTCCTTGATCCATAGCACAACACATTAGTATTTTGAAATTTTAACTTTGTTTTATGAAAATCTTTTCTCTTGGGAACCCATATGCATTACTCCTGTAGCCTGTGCTTAATATTACTGCTACCACGGACTTTTTGTTTGTTTGGATTCTAGAAATGATAATCTTATGGAGTTTTTTTCCCCTTTCCTTTCATCGAATCATCCACCAACCTATATGGATGGATTTTTAAAATACATTGGTCTTAATGTAGTCTTAGTTTTATTTCAGTCAGTGATAAGACCTTTTATAAATCATTTCTATCACATCCAAAGATGCCACATTGACCAAATTTAGTAAAAATAAAAAAGTCACTTCACCACATCTATCATCCCAACTTCTTTACAAATAGCAAAATTTATACAAAGATACCTGTTCCCTAATATTTAATGATTTTTTTCATGCCAAGTCACAATATAATGACACTACAATACTCAGATTCCAGAAACATGGAACTCTTTGGAGACTCCTGTAAACCTATTTTCATGTCTGTATTGGCCATGGGATGGATGGATTATACATGTTCCAAGTTCATGGAACTTGCCGTTCTAAAAAGAAAAGAATCATATTTCCAGGTTAGAAGTCTGGCTGTGTCCAAGAATGTTAGAAAAGCGATCAGGAGCTATAAGGAGCAACTCATGTATGAAAATGGGGTGTCAAAATGGGGTGTCAAAATGGGCTCCTCCCATTCTCTGTGCATTAGTTAATTTATGTTAACTTTTCCACCCTGCAGTGGAAAAGACTGCTTTAACTGTCTGGTGCCTGTTACCAGGGTAACTAAGGCAGGGGCTTGGTGAGCCTATCGTACAAGAAACAGACAAGAGAAACGCTTGCATGAAGGCTTATCTTCTAAGGGACAATTGTGTGGCTGCAACTGCAGATATGCAACTTGATCAAGATAACATTAACAACAAACAAAACAAAGAATATTGGCCTACTCATTTACCTCATCATAAGTCTCTTTTACTTCCTGTGTCCACTGCAATCAGAAGTTCATTCACAACTTATTTTCAAATGATTTATAATCAGCATATGTCACAAAATCTAGATGTATCTGATCTCTAGTTGCCAGTGATGGACTATAGGTAGCATTTCTTGACCACTTTTAATGGAATAAAAATCTTGAAAATCAATACATGCTTCAATAGGTTTACCCCTGTGCCCTTTATCACTAGTCATTACCTATGGTCCCTTCCTCCCCCTCCTCTTCTTTCTCCTCTTCCTTCTCCTTTTTCTCCTTTTCCTACTTCTTCTTTTTTATTTTTGGCAGTACCTAGGACCAAATTCAGAACTTTTTGCTTGCCAGGCAGTTCTGACAACATTAGCTTTAAAATATGCATTGTAATAGACTCCTGTAAACCTACTTTCATGTCTGTATTGGCCATGGGATGGATGGATTATACATGTCATTTACATGTTTGTGTGTGACTTACATCGATGTAATTTTTGCATATATATGTATATAGATATACATGGGTATTTGGAATTACGTGTGAATCACATTTCAGATTTTTGCTTGCTTACGTTGTTTAGTTTCCATATGGCATAATTATGTACACACACTTATAGACACACATACACAGGTCAACTTGCCAGTGGACTCATACATCAGAGAACCATGGTCTCTGTCCCGAAGAAGCCAAGTCAAGTCCCTAAGGCTAGGAGTCAGAGCCGTGGAGCAAGAGGAATCAAAGCCCCAGAGACAAAGGCCTAGAAGTTCCTGGGAGAGTGACCAATATGAGTCTGCTTTGGAAGGAACTGTAATCTGTTTCCATGGAGTGTGCACTTTCCTTATTCTTTCCTTTCTATTTTACTGGGGCTACAAGCACATTCAGTTGTGCCTCACACAGTTAAGTGGGTCCTCTCTCCTCAGCGGTCTGGAACATGGGTCCACCATCTCCTGAGAGATTCCACAAATTCAACCAGATGTGTGATTACTCATCTATTCAATGTAGATTTATTCTTTGTATCGGTCCCTGTCTATGACATATATGGAATACATACATAGTACAAAATTGGTGCACGTGCATGTCACGTGATCATCCCTTTTACTTTCCCTTCTCTTCTCTGCTCCCTCCTACTCCTTTTTTTCCCAGATACCCTTCTTTTTTGTGAAATGTCTACCTCTCCATTTTCTTTCTTTTTGTTTTATTTTGTATTTTTTAAGACAGTATCTCTCTGTGTAGTCTAGGCCAGACTTGAACTCATTGTGTGCTCAAGCCTGGGCTAAAATTCTAAGGGATCCTTCTGCCTCAGCTTCTCAAGTACAGGAGTTACAAGCATAAACCACCACATCGACCTTTTAGGTTTTTTGTTTTATTTTGATTTTTTTGTTTTGTTTTGTTTTCATATTTATTTTCTACTTTTATTTTTTATTTTTATTTTTTTTTTTTTGAGACAGGGTCTCGCTTTGTGGTTCAGGCTGGCCCTGAACTCAGCCTCAAACTAACATCACAGCAATCCTCCTGCCTCTGCCTCCTGAGTGCTGGGATTACAGGTGTGAGCTACCATGCCCGGCACTGTGGTATGTGGTACTGGTTGCTGCTGGGCGTGAGTCTCCATACCTAGTGTGGTATGTGGTTACTGGGGATCGAACCCAGGTCCTTGCGTTTGCAAGACAGGAGCCGCACCCACTGAGCTAACTCCCCGGCCCCTATATTCTACTATACTCTTGAGGTGTTTCTTAATCCAGTAAAGTTGACTTGTTATGACTATTGGTGTCAATATGCATCTATATTAATTCTTTCAGTTCTCTAATTTATTCTATTGTAATACTCTTTCAAGTGATGATTCACAGACATGTATCCAGTTCAAAATATCCAGTGAATATATAAACAGTGGTACACTTCTGTTCATTTTAGATTTATATATTATTCTAGCTCTAATTTATCCCTATATAACATTTATATCATTAATGTCTAATATTACCTATTAATTCATATACTCAGCATTCAAACCACTTTCTTCTTGATTTAATTTTTTAAAATGTATTGAAAATTTTCACTTTGATTCTACTTTCCTACCTCTCAAATATTTTTAAAAAATATTTATTTCATCTACAGTAATGAATGAATAATGTTTTCCTTTTGCATTAGAGTATTTTTAAATTTCATCTAAATGGTATACTTTGATTTAAATAGTAATAATTATCTTGCTTTCTCATACCAGAGAAAAGATGCAATATGAGAAAGCAAGATAATTATGATTATTAAATCAGAGTATACCGTTTAAATGAAATTAAAAAAATACTCTAATGAAAAAGGAAAATATTTCACTCATTCATTACTATAAATGAAATAAATATTTTTAAAAATATTTAAGAGGTAGGAAAGTAGAATTAAGGTGAAAATTTTCAATACATTTGAAAAAATTAAATCAAGAAGAAAGTGGTTTGAGAAAATAAAGATGCAAACGAGTTCTAGAATTTTATGTTATATATTATGAAATAGAAAATACTCAAAGTGAAATAGGGTGAAGGGGAAAAATAATGAGATATACCAAAAAAGAAAAGAAACAAATTTTATGTATATGGGGGAGGTGGTAGGGTAGGTAGGGCTATGGGGGAAAATGAGAATTAAGTTGTGTCTTATACTGGTACAAATTCCTATTGTTGAGTGCAATCATGATGTGTATATGTAATGTACCAATAAAGATTTCAATAAACAAAAATAATAATTATCTTGCTTTGCTATTCTGAGAATTTTTTCCAGGGTTGTTTTTTTTTTTTCTTTCTACAACACTCCTTCTCCTCCACATTTCTTTTCGTGGAACACATCAAGCATTCTTATGCCAGCCCGCTCCTCAAAGTAGAATGCTTTTCCTACAGAATAATAGACTTTACTGTCTTACATTTTAAGACAATTTATCAGAGGTCAATATTTCAACTGAGAGTGCTTTTTGAAGCCAATTGAAAATTGTTCTTTGCCGCCAACACAGACCATTCCAATCCTATATTTTGCCTCATTTAACTTTTACAGTATGTACTAAGTCTCTGTCGGCACCACAACGATTTGCCACAAACTCACTGGTGTAAAACAAGGCAAATTATTGTGCTGTAGCTCTCTAGGCCAGAAGACCAGTATCAGCATCGCTTGACCAAGACTAGAGCTCCCACAGGTTTATGTTGTCCTGGTCTCTTGCGAGGGGCAGTTTGCTTTCTTTTCACATGAGTTGTTGGTGGAATTCAATCCCTAATGGTTGTGGGAATGAAGTCACTAAATTCTTTTTGGCTAAACCAACAAGGGTCTTTGCCAGATTCCTTATAATTTGTCATTGTTTTGCTTATATACTTTTCTCTATTTCCAAAAAACAGCAAATTTAGGATGAATTACTCTCACCTAGAACCTTCTGATACTTCCTCAATGTCATTTATTTTTTCTGAACACAATCTGCAAATTTTCTCTCCTTCTAAGAATCATTGTGAATATATTGAGTCTCATTAAGTACTGGAGAATAATTTCCTTCATCAAAGTGGTTAACAGCTATTGCAAAATATCTTCTGTTATGTAACATTAAATTAAAAGAGTCTAAGAGTAAGGACATTTTCAGGGGAAACTATTAAAATATCTACAACACTTAAGCTCATTAAGCAATTCTGTTTCTTCAAACTGCTTCTCACTATAATAAAATCTTGTTCACAAAATTTTTTTCACTTTCACTGCTGTATAAGAAGCACCAATAAGAAATAGCCAGCTGATCATTCATGATCATTAAATAAATGTTAACTATGTATAGGTGGAATTAATACTTTTATTTTCATTGAATGCATACATAATATTCTAATAATAGATTTATGTTAAGCACTGATGAAAATCATTCTTTTATTACTTATATTCTACTCACTAAGCATTTCATAATTGCACAGAATTTTTATAAATGTAAGCAAATTCAAGCTTTTTCTTTGAAATGAGTATTTTCATTATGCTAAGACAAAATGGGATCATATCTTTGCTATGAACAATTTGTATAAAGTTCAATTTTTTCTTATGTTTTTCTTATATGCAAAATATTCTTGAAAATATTTTAATAAACATAAGTAGCAAAAGCATTTGCCTTTAAATGAAAAATAGTCTCCTTTCCATTAGGTAGCTTCCTAAAACCAGGTGGCAGTATGTACATAGTATCTTTAAAAAAAGAAAATAAAAATGTAAATGAGTCCTAGAATTGTATGTTATATATTGTGGAATAGAAAATACTCAAAGTAAAATAGAGTGAAGGGGGAAAATAATGAGATTATAACAAAAAAGAAAGGAAACAAATTTTATGTATATAGGGGGGCGGTAGGGTGGGTAGGGCTATGGGAAAAAAATGAGAATTAAGTTGTGTCTTATACTGGTACAAATCCCCATTATGGAGTGCAATCATGATGCATATATGTAATGTACCAATAAAGACTTCAATTAAAAATAATATTAATTTCCAGTACTGCTGTTCACAAGGAAAGGTGAGGTAGCTTAAGTAATGGTCAGCAGTTGAAATAAACTATAGTTAAATATTTTTTAGTTTACCTATTTAGCTTTCCTGTTTATCTTTTGAGACATATTTTAAATTTGTTTGGGATATGTGTATTAATTCACTTCTAGTGACTAGCCTCAATTAGCCATAGGAGATTTGGAAAGATGATGATGACAGTTAAGAAATTTTAGATAATTAATCATAGCCATCCCAACATATGCATTTTTGTGTCCTGTAAATTAGAGGGAAAGATTCTTTTATGTATTTTTTATTAATTAATTAATTAATTTTTTTGAGACAGGGTTTTGCTTTGGAGTTCAGGCTGGCCCTGAGCTCAGCCTAAAACTCACATCACAGCAATCCTCCTGCCTCTGCCTCCCGAGTGCTGGGATTACAGGCATGAGCCATCATGCCCAGGACTGTGGTATATGGTACTGATTGCTGCTGGGCATGAGTCTCCACACCCAGTATTGTATGTGGTTACTGAGAATCAAACCTGGGCCCTTGCGCTTGCCAGGCATGTGCCGGAAGCACTGGATTAAATCCCTGGCCCACATTCTTTTATTTTCAAAGCCTTCCAAGATAAAGGGAATGATAATTCTAAAAAATAGCAAAATATAATATAAAAAATGTATTGACTGCTCAACAGTGAGATTTTGATACTAGATAAAAATATCTAACATTGTGAAATTAGAAGTCCACATGTAAACTGGAAATATATAGATATTTGTCACAATCTTGCACTACTTTAAATATTGTGTATAAAATAAACTTAAAAAAATAAATAAAGTTCTATTGGCCGGGGATTTAGCTCAGTGTTTCCAGTGTCTGTCTTGCAAGAACACATCAAGGGTCAGTGTTTGATTCCCCAGTAATAGCATATAGCAGAGCTGGGTGTGGTGACTCACGCCCACGAGCAATCAGTCTGAATTACAAAATGAGACCCTGTCATTCATATATACATACATACACACACACACACACACACACATATATATATATATATGTATATTTTATATATATATATAAAACAATAAGTTACACTGACTTATTCTAACAATCATTCACTACTTCCATTGATTCCTCTGTTAAATGAATTTCCAAAGAGAATGAAATATTTTCTTATTCTTAATCTTCAAGTTTCGTATGTCACCATCTCTGTTGTGAGGATAGAGTGTGGTACCCCACACCCACTGGATGTAGAGATTATTTCCTCTGCAGACACATGACTAAATATTCTCATGTTGTCCTGGAAAGAGTATACTCAGAAGCATCTGGTGGGTACTGTGGGCTTATGGGGGAAAATTGATACAGCAGCTGCAACTGTGAAGTGAAAACTTTAAAACTGCTGCTTGGTGGTACTGATGACTGTGATCCCATCTTTATCTTAAGGTCAAATGTTTGCTCTTGCCTTTCTCTTTTCAGAGCAATTATTTACAGCTACTATATTTTTAAAGCTACTTTCTTCTCACTTCTCTGAAAATTTAACTTTTCTCATTTGCAGTTAAACTGCATAAACAAAGATCTAGCCACCTTTGCAAGAGCCGTACAGTCCGCTACCTCAATTTTCACAGCTGCTTCCCCATCATCTGGAACATAAGACAAGTTTCAAAGGATTTGTTGAACGTGTAGATGTGCTTCCAGTGACTATTTTCTTCCAGAATAGGGAAAAACACAAAATGAGAAAAGTGCATATTTAAATTTATTAAATATATTTCAAAGGAACCGCCTCAAAAATAAAGTTATATAGTTTTGAGTTAATTGCTTTTGTATTCCCAGGGATATTATTTTCTAAATAATGCCTGTCATCACAGATCACTGTGACACTTACTCAATGATCTCTTTAAGTTCAACAATTGCAGAAAGATGAAGAAAGCAGTTCTGATTACAACTGATAAAGAAGTCTACCAAATCTTTCATAAAATATATAACCACAGATCAGTACCTATAATTTTACTTATAAATACAAATCATTGAAATAGTGTGATTTCTGAATCAAGGGGTGATTGAAAAAAATATTACAGAGATTGTTTAAAGTCATCTGATCTTATCCTAAATTAATGATGAAATCCCATAATCATCTTTTTTTGAAAAATTTGATAATTGAATTTGGATATTATCATACCCAGTGTATTTAGTGAAAGAATAATGAAACTATTGAAATTTATTTCTGCAAACAATTCCCCCAGCTCAGTAACTTTACAATACATTTATAAAGATGAATTATTTTAAAGATATTTTTAAAATTTGGTAAATTAGTTCTGGGAATGGTAGGAAATACCTATATAATCTCTATTGATATAAGACAGAGAAAGAAGACTTCTGAGTTGGGGGACCATCTGAGCTACATAAGGTGGTTAGATGCTGAGGTCTTGTCCAAAAGAAGAGACAGGCAGAGACAGAGAGGGAGGTAAAAGGAAGAGAGGAAGATGAGAAAAAAGTATTTACCTGACTTAGTAGCAACTATTAAGTTCAAGTAAAAATTTAAATATGTATGCTATTGCCTGGTTGTGCTGGATTCAATGTTTTCACTGTTTCCATTTGAAAATATTCCCCAAAATTCATGCATTAGAAGCTTAATGCCAATTCCATATGTAGATTTTTGTGATGGGTTAGAGGTGATTTGTCCTTGAATGGTTGGTTCCTGTGTTGGAAGATGGGTCCTCAGTGTGATGATGTGGGAGCCTAAAGATCTGTTTCAAAATGAAGCCCAGAGGAAGACACTTGTATCGTTTGAATCCTGCTCTCCACTATGATTAGTTCAGTGCTCTGTAACTTGCTAAGAGCTCTGAGCAGTGAGGGCTGTTTTAAAACTGTGAATATGGCCAACATTGTTGTTTCTACTTTCTGCTTTGAGATTCTGCACATCCTTCTGCTGTCATGCGAAGCCATCTACCACGAGGCCTTCCTAAAGGTTGGCCAATGCTGCCCAGCCTGTTCTGGGACTCTTAATTTACAAAGCTGCAAATTAAACCAACTTCTCTCTTTCATAAGGTCTGTACCTAACCTGAGCATTTCATCAAGTTTGGAGATGGCATTTTGATGAGCAAGTTAGTGTTAGATAAACTTGGGAGTGAAGCTTGCGTGATGGGAAGAGTGGTTTAATAGGAAGAGGGAATTTTCTGTAGCATAAAGAACTGTTTTCCATCCATTTAATTTGTTTAACTTGTTTTCCATTTAATTTTCAATCTATAGATTTCTTTCTGAATTAGATGTTTCTTGTATATCGCATATTGTAGGTCATGCTTTTTAATCCATTCTGCCAATCTGTGTCTTTTAATTGGCACATTGAAGCCATGGACATAAATGGTTATGGTTGATATGTCATTATGTTTTCCTATTCTTGGCTCTTTTATTCTTTGCTTTTCCCACTTTCTTTCTATTTTACGGAATAGTTTGTCTTGCCTTGCCTAGTGAATTCATTCCAGTTGATCTCATGGGTTTGTGACATTAGATATTCTTTAAAATTTTTGGAATGTAGGTTTTGTATTTGTGAATTTTTTCAAGTGTTCTTTGTCATGGGAATATCTTATTCCCACTTTGATTTTAAAAGAAAGTTTTACAGGATACATCAATCTAGGTTGGAAGTTACTTTCTGCCAAGCCTTGAAACACTTCACTCCAGGGTCTCCTTGCTTTGAGTGTTTGTGTTGAAAAGTCTGCTGTGATCCTGATTATGTGTTTCTTTTTTTCTTTCTTTCTTTTCTTTTCTCTAACTGATTTCAGTATTTTATTATTTTGCTGGATAATTGGAATCTTGATAACTACATGCCTCGGTGTAGATATTTTTATGTCACACCCACTCAGAGTCTTATATGCCTCATTTATTTGTATTTCTGTATTTCCAATAATTTTCCTGGGAAGTTATCTTCCATTATATCTGTGAATGTGTTCATATATACATATGTATGTATATATATATATATATATATATATATATTTGTATATATGTATATATATTATATATGTATATATTATATATAAATATATGTATGTCTTTTGTACTGTCTCTTACTTTTTCAGTTACTCAGTTACTCAATCAGTCTTATGTTAATTTTCTTTGTATCTTCTAGGAGCTGTAGGATTGTTTTCTCATAGTCCCTCTCCATTTTCCATTAATTATTTCTTTCCTGTTCATTGATTGCAATTCCATCTTCTAGGTCTGAAATTTAATCATCACATTCCTTCATTATATTTCACAAATCTACATAAAATAATCCAAACCTTTGTCTGGAACCACAAGAGACCTGAAATAGCAAAAGCAATTCTAGGAAACAGAACACGGCAGGGGTATATCAATCTCCAATTTGAAACTATGCTATGAAGTCAGTATGATAAAAACAGCGTTGTACTGGCATAGTGAGGGACCCAAGGTTCAATGGAACAGCATAGAAGGACCTGAACCAAACCCAGATATATTACATCACCTTATCTTCATAAAGGAGCCATATATATTCAATGAAGGAAAGATAGACTCTTTAACAAATGATGCTGGAAAAGTTAAATCTATTTCTTTCACAATACACTAAACTAAAATCAAAGTGAATTAGAGAACAAAATATTAGAACATAAACACTAAACCTGCTTCAGAGTTTTCTAGATAGAACTCTTGGAGACATTGGGAAAGACTAAGGAAAGATTTTATGAACAAAACCCTCTTCAGCATAAGAACTAGCAGAAGGAATCAGCAAATTAGACCTCGTCTTACTGAAAAGCTTCTGAACAGAAAGTGAAATCACTGACAGAGCTAAAAGATAACCAATAATATGGGGAAAGATTTTTACCAGTTTGTTCTCAAAAAAAAATATATATATATATACACATACATACCTACATACATACATACATACATACATACATACATACATGTATATATACCTTAAAAATCCCCTCCCTGATTCAAGGACCCAGTTCTAAACGGGCATCTAAAATGAACAGACTTTTTCAGAGGAAGAAGTAAAAGTCATTAAGAAGCATATGAAGAAATGCTCAATGTCACTGGTCATTCATGAAATGCAAATGAATACAACATGGAGATTTCATTTCACTCCACAAACAATGGCTACTATCTTGAAATCAGTAACAAATGTGAGAGAAAGGAACACTTCTCCACTGTTGATGGGGGTGTAGACTGGTGCAACCACTGTGCAGATCAGTGTAGAATTTCCTCAAAAAATCTGGGAAGAGAAGTTCCTTTTAACTTGGCTATGTCCCAGCTAGGGTTATACACAAAATAATTAAAAGACTCATATTATAATGACATATGTGCACACATGTTTACAGCAGCAGCTCAGTTTGTGCTAGCTAAATCTTGGAAATAACCAAAATGTCAATGAACTGGACAGTAGATAAAAATTCTCTCTCTCTCTCTCTCTCTCTCTCTCTCTCTCTCTCTGGTGGAAATACCATATCTTTTTGCTTGTGTGAGAAACTAAAGGTATAAATGCATTCTAAAATATATGATAGGTATTGTGAAAAAGTGAGAAAATATTCAAAGGGAAAGAAATTTAAGGATAAATAAAGAAAGAAATGAAAACATTTAATGGTAAAAACAAAAAGGAAGCCAAGTTTTTGTATATAGGGAGTGAAGTGTTGTAGGGTGGGCACAGGAATGGACAAATGAGAATTAATTTGTGTCATGTACTGGTACAAATTCTCTATGTCAATTGTCATAATAATGTGTACACAAAATGTACCAATGAAATAAATTTTTAAAAATAGGAAGAGGGAAATAAGTGAGACCTGAAATGATCCTCTCCCTCCCTCTCCACATAAGATGCCATCTTTTATGATTCTGGTAGCTGTCACAGCCCTAGAGACCCCAGCATAGACTTTCCAATCTCTTAAACCCTGAGAGATAAACTTCCTTTATCAATAACCCTAACTATATTTAGTCTGTCCTAGTTTGTGAAAATAAAATTATTGTTGTTGTTTAGATCAGCAGTGGTCCCACATTCTCACACTCACGACAGGAGGATGTTGGTAGGTGATTGGATCATTTAAGGATGGCACTCATCACGCATATTAATTTTGCATGAGTTCAGATCTAGATGTGTTGATGGGTTGTGGCCTGGTTGGGGAGGTGGGGCACAGAGTGCTGAGCGTCTGGGCAAGGTATTTCTCCTTTTCTTGCTCCTCCCTTCTGTTTTGCTTCCTGCCCACCACATGTAAAACGATTTCCTCCACCCAGGGCCTAGGTCTATGTAGTTTTATGCATTTGAGCCACTGAACATGGACAGAAGTTTTGAAATCGAGAGCCCAAATCAACCAAATCTGCAAATTAGGTTGCAGTGGTCAGGTACTGTGTCCCAGTTAGGAGAAAGGGACAAAGACCTCATCCACTCATGACTGGTTACGCTGCCTTCTTCGGTCAATTGCACTGTGTTTTCTTTTTCATCTCTACCTCATATGTAAAAGAGATAAAAATTTAATATAAAAATGTAAAACTGCAAACCTCTAAAAATTGAAGTATGAAACACAACAAAAATGGAGAAAATAGATTGAAACAAGAGAAAAATTAAATGAATTAGTGTTGATAATTATAACTGATATGTAATCAAAAACAGTTTTTGAAGTGTGTGCTTACATAAATGGTTGAGTATATGAAATCTTCATACTATATTCTATGCCTTAGGCATTTCTTTTTAAAAAATATTTTCTGTACATGTCTTGAGTACATTATATTTAAAGCACATGAAGCCGAAGTCAAGTTGGTAGATGCTGTAGAAGTCTCATCTTCCTCATTTTGATAGAGCGATTTGACTTTTCTCCTACTTTCTGATCAGTTTTCTATATTTCTTTTAAATTTTCCCTATTGTTCTGCTTTGGGTGACTCATACTCACAGTAAAATTTATATTAAATATTTTATGTATTATTTTGATTAATAATCTCTTTAGAATACTAAGATCACCACTAACTTATGCAGTATATCACCATTGATTCTCACCTTTCATGTGTGATGTTTGGAAATGATTTAATAACTTGATATTAATGTTCATTAAATAAGTTTCTGCACAATTCATGACTTCTGTTGACAGTTTAAACTGTCTTTTATATCCCTAAGCTTTTTATTTGATTATCGCTCTTGAAAACAAATCTAATTTGTTTCTGTGAATCAATTTGCCTCTCAAGGACCTCTGTAACCTCATTATTTCAAGACATTTTAAACTGGAATTAAAGCTTTTGTGCCATTGTTTATAAGTATAGGTAATTTCAGAGCATTTATTTATTTCTTAACTATCTCTTTGTAAGTATCTTAAGGTCTGAGTAAAATAAAGTACCCTGAGAACTAGAAATAATACAAAGTGTCTCTGTATTGTCTCTGTATTAAAAAATTTCATTTTCTGATCACTTAAACTTCTTGACATAGGTGTGATGGTAAGTTCTTTAAAGTTAGGAATATTTTCTGCTATCCTTGTTTCGATAGGATTTGTGCTTCATAGTCTTCATAATATTTTGTATTTTCCAATTATTACTTCTGACACATTGTTTAGTGTTAATTCATATATTAAATACATTATTACTAGTTGATTTATCCATCTCAACATAATTCACATACCCCAATATATCACAGGATGCAGCTTTAACATCCGAGTCAGAATTATCCCAACATTATACTATTTTTACTTCAAATAACAGTCTCTGCTTTTTTACAGCTTCCCTATTCTTGTCTTTCTCGTCTTTGTTCTTCACGGTGTGATATGTAGCCCGTTGCTATTCCTCTGTGACCAACATTAGTCCACTTAGCTTTTCCATTCTGTGGCTTTCTTTTACATATTTTATGACTTCTTTTGTTCAACAAATGTTTATAAATTGCTGCAGTTAATGTTTTATTTTTGTGTTTTTATTACCCATTTGCACTTTCTAATTTTTGTGAAAGTAATAACTCCCTATACCAAATTGCTGAACTGAATTTTTTCAAGCATTTTATTAGACTTATTATAAATTTTGACTTTTAAACAATCTAGAAGACATTTTTGTGTGGTGTAAAATTGTGATATAATATTTGTGAGAGCCTACAAAATTTAGTTTATATATTTGTGTAAATAATAAATTTCTATCATTCAATTCTTACACTACTTCCTTTCTGGAAATTACCTCTCACCTCTGCCATACACATATGTTTGTCTTCGATAGCCTAGAATGCAGTGACTCCAGAAATCACTTTCCTGAACTGATGTGGCCCACAATGTTGGTGCAAAAGCAACTGGTTAAAGTAACACAAGTAGTTCTGAGCCTTGGGCACCACAGGCAGTGAAACTGTTCTGACATGAACAGCTACAGTTCAGATACATTCTCTCCCCTCTTCATTCCATTCCATACAGTCATATGTTGATGTACATACGCCAGGCAGAAAGCTGTTTCTCAGGAATCATCATGAAGCAATAGCCAGGAGGGGATTTCTTCATCATGCATTTCTTTCTGTCTTCCTGTATCATATCTACATTTTCTCCTCATTACAGATGTAATATTACAACCTATGAATGAAACACTGACATTTAGCTCGTCCCATATTGTTTTATCTTCTAGGATATAAGCCTCAGAAAATGGTTAGCAGATCTCTTTTTCAGAAGGGAAGATGAGATCTCTTTAGGATAGTGTTCTAGAATTGAATTGTCCACCAATTTAGGACAGTAGTGAACTCACTGAAAATGGTATTTTAAATGATAAGAGTTTCTGGGAATGATCACATCATAGTAACATAATGCTATTCTTATTATGAATTGAGATGAAATATTCAGATGGGAAACTGTGAAGGGTTAATGAAATGTTGAATTAATATGGTAAAAACTAAGAAGGCAGTTGGCTATAGAGTAGGATAGATGCTGCTGACAGAATAGCATACTTAAAACATGTTTAAGAAGCTCAGAGAATTTATTTTTTGGCCTAATGAATGATTTTTTTGTACCAGTATCAAACTAAAGACCTCTCACTTCCCAAGCAGGTACAGCACCATTGACTTGAATACCTAGACTCTACTGAGTGATTTTGAACTAGAAAACCTCCATAGTTCTTGGCAGTCACATGATTGATAATAGTGAAGAATCTTCTCCAGGACCTTGACGATACTCTGTAATGAATATGAATTATGGAACAACTTCTATAATACAAGTTGGATAGGAGAAAAGTATCTGAGTCCTACAAAAATACAATTATATACATTCAAAACAATTTACTTGAGTTCATTGAAAGTTTATAAATGATAGAAACAATGACATCATACTAGCCAAGACATCTAATTAATTCACATTTAGCATATTTTTAAAGATATAATATTCATTTCCTTTAAGACTGCCTCAGATTTTCTTTATCTGACTTAGGTGAAAAGTCTAAGGTGAGAAATACATGCTCATACCAGGATGGCAATTTCTGTTTATTTATGTATTTTCAAATCTTGGCCAATTTCTACTTTAGGAAACAAATTATAATAGATGATACATGAAAATATCTCCAAAAGAAATACAGAATGTAAAACTTCTTGGAGAGTTTATAGTTGTGGGACATAAAAATGTAATGTATGATTCAATATGTTGCTAGCTCTCTAGAGTGGGTACAATATATTAAATACCGAAGTTAACAATGTTTTGAGGCAAGTTGAGTGGAAATATTAGATATTTCTTATTAGAATTATAAAGAACAAATAGATGGTCTCATGGAATTATAAATGCTTAGATTGTTGCTTAATAAACATGAAGTAAGAATTATTG
The DNA here is from genome assembly GCA_004026965.1 of Petromus typicus. Lineage (NCBI taxonomy): Eukaryota > Metazoa > Chordata > Mammalia > Rodentia > Petromuridae > Petromus > Petromus typicus. The sequence continues at coordinate 27,368 of PVIR01015448.1, forward strand.
GAGACATATAATTTAAAAAAATCATCTCCCTATCCAAATATCCTATCCATAAGTAGTGGAGAAACAAACCATTTACTATTAAGACAGAATGTGATGTACATAAGAGTAGATTCACTAAGATATTTCACAGGCAGGAAGAAATTTCATGTTTTATACAGGCAAGGATATACAAACCATTACATTTATGTCCTCAAGATAAAAAGTTCTCCTCAAAGAAGACAACTTGACAATGGCATTTGTCACAGATGAACATGAGGTCAAAGTCAGAGTAGTCATCTGTGTTAGTTAAGTGTATTTATCCAAAAGAGAAGCAAATGTTTTATATCTATAAAGAGCAAGAGATCATCTTTCTACTTGAAATAAATAGCCTACCAGAACTGAACTTCAACTGTCCCACAAAAACTGAAAGTTTCGAGTCCTTTCATCCTTGTTCTTGATGTATATATTCAAAGAGGTGGCTCTTTGAGATTGGCCTTCTGGCATCATAATGCTGAAAAGACTGTCCAGTTTTCAAAGGAAGAAATTGTACTTATGTGGGGGGGTAGTAGGGTGGGTAGGGCTATGGGAAAAAAATGAGAATTCAGTTGTGTCATGTACTGGTACAAATCCCCATTGTGGAGTGCAATCGTGATGTGCATATGTAATGTACCAATAAAGATTTCAATTAAAAAAATTGTACTTGAAGTTTCAAGTTTTCAAGCCAAGCATGATGGCACATGTCTGGTGATCACAGCAATCAGGAGGCAGAGGCATGTAGATCACTGTGAGTTCCAGGCTTGCCTGGGCTGCATAGTGAATTCAGTGCAGCCTGAACTACAAAGCAAGGCCTTGTCTCAGAAAATAAAACAAATTTAATAAATGTTTAGAAATAAATAAATAAAGTTTCAAGTTCTCTAAGGTAAATGCTTAGATAAACATGAAGGGAGAGCAATATCTGATCTATGATTTAAAATTCTTAATTTTAACTTGCTTTATGCTTGTTAGGTTCACTTGGGTGAACCTAACATGAAATTATATTCTTAAGCCTGCCAGAAGGATCATACTCTAAGCCAATAAGAAATGTTCTAGTGAAAAGTTTTAACATTTTGAAAACTTGTAATGCTTGCTTTTTAGGCAAGCATTAACAGAAGTTATTACTGGAAAAACATGGACCATCTAATATTACTGGTTTTACAAACTTTCAGATGGAAAAAATGCAAGAGAATAGTTAAAATATCTGCAATTACAATCATGGGTAGAAACTTATGTTTCTCATTGTCATGTCTAGCATCATAGTAATAAATTTTATGCATATATCCAAATTTGCATTGGAAATACCACAGATTATTTTGTATACTCTGGTTGATAACACTCTTCATCACAAATTTGATTTTAAAATTTATCCCACTGAATGTGATGCAGCTCCATCTTACTGAACATTTAATTTTGATTATGGGTGGGTTGAAACATGCTCCATAAAGATGACTGTTTAAAAAAAAAGCAAGTATCAGTAGGGAGGATATGGAGAATTTAGTATTTACACACTATGGGTGAAAATACAAAATTATATAGCCACTATAGAAAACAGTAGGTAGGCTCTGAAATTCAAAAATACAGCTCCTGTATGAACCAATAATGTCATTTCTGGATATTTATTCAAAAGTATTGAATTTGGAATCTGAAAGCTCATTCAGAACTCCACTATTCACCTCTGTATTATTCACATTAACCAAGATATGGAAACAACTTAAATGTTCATAGGCAGATGAATGGATAAAGAAACACAATGATACCTACCATGAAGTACATTATATTTTAAAATCAATGAAAATAATAAAAAAATATTTAATATATGACAACATAGATAATCCATAGAGGCATTTTAAATTAAATAATCTAGTCTTTGATTGAGAAATACTATATGATTCCATTTGTATAAATTTCTACAACAGGAAAATTCATAAAATCAGTAGAAAAGTGTACTAATTTGGGTGGGAAGGACAAGCATAAAGTTTTCTTCATGTGAGTTGAAAAAGTGCTGTATACAATAGATTTACTGCTTTGTAAAAGAAGTAAATCTTATTTTAAACATACTTGTTGTGAGAAGAGGGGACATGATGAGAACAATCGCTCTTACCTTCATTAAAAAACAGTAATTACAGAATTCTTCAGGGGCAAAACCTTCACTGAACAGAAAAGAACATCTTACTTCTGTTAATGATTAACAATCTGTTTGTTTTTATTGAAATTTTCTCCAATATTTTCATTCATCCTTATTTCCAGTTACCCAAATTTCTTACCAAAAAACCTTAAAAGCTAAAGAAGTCACCGTGTCTTGTAATTCAGAAATATAGTACGTCACACGACACGTTTTATTTTCTGTTTCATCAGCTCTCTGAGTGTAGGCTTTCAGAGAGTTGAGCTCGATGGGACTCAGTATCTTATATGAATATGCTTTGCTTCAAGAATGCTAAAATTACTTTTCTTATTTTAACGTTAACATACTTTATGCAATCTGATACATAGCCACTATGACTTGTGAATGTAGCTTACAGAATACATTCCTCATGAATATTTCTCATTCCCAATACCTTGTACTGTGGTATTAGATTTTCACAAGGTGAGGTAAGTAACCCAAGATTGGCACATCATCAAATATTTATTGTGTCATTACTTCTAGAGTTTATTTTTTTTCTCAAAATTCATACTTTGAAAAAGAAAGGGAGTCTTGTTAATTAAATGATACTTTAATTATTTATTGACTCTGTAAGAAAATATTCTAGATAATCACAGACTCATTCCAAAGCTGCAACACTTGATGATATATACAAAGCACCATTATTTATCACCTGGTTATTGAATAACAGCAAAATTATGGCTATTTATTCAAGATGGCATTTTTGTAATCTTGACTGTCAGAAAACTTATCTTCTTTGAATCATATTAACATATCAGAAAATGAGCCTTGCAGAGATGTATACAGGTGGCATCACATACACACACCTTTAGTAAGGAAGATAGTTCCACAATATAAACTTATTAAATAACCTTTTGCATACTGCCCCAAATTAGGGATAAAATAAAACAAAATTTCAATATGAATTTTGTTTTTGTTTAAGTTTGATAACATAAAAACTGATTATTCACATGATAAGTAATAAAGACAAATTTTCTTCCTGAAGTTCAAAATTTTCATTTTTGTTATTTAGCAATATAATGATCACTTTTGTAAGTATTTTGCCTTGGTTTGATCAGTTCAACTTCATTCTTCCTGATATTAGAAGCCACACTGATTGTAGTAGAAATCTCCGGCTTTCTAAACATAGAGTCTGAAGTGAACATACACTTTTCATTAGGAAAACAACAACAACAACAAAAAACTAAGAACAGATACTTTGTTTTGGAGTGGCTTTTTTTTTTTTTCCTTTTTTTCCCTACGGTGTCCAAAATATTATGGATCTTTGTTGAATGTTAAATCGTGATAATGACAATATCCTAAGCTCTCTCATGCTTTTAAATCACTAAACTATGAAATGATATAATATACATGAGGTGTTGAAATAGCTTTAGAAAAATACCATAGTGTTTTTATATTTCCTTAGGTCATTTTGAAAAAGCGAAACAATTGGCATACATGACAGGTTCCCATCTATCTGTGTATTTAATAAAGCCAAATGTGATGAAGACTAATGTACCATACTGATGTTTGCAGAATTTCATTAATATATTTTGAAGACTATCATAACTCACTCACCTCTGTTGAGTTTATGAGCCATGGGTTTTGCTCCAGCACATAAAATCAGTTTCCCTAACACGATTCAGTAGCTAATAATATCAAAGATGACACTTCTTCATATTTTGATACAAGGTGACTCATTTATTTCTCTCTCTTCAGTATTGTAGGACAATGGAGTCACTTAAATTAGCACATAAATTAAGAATTTACATAGAATCACTAAGCAATAGTACCTTACCTCTCAGAACAAAAGACAGAATTTTTAAAACACAAGATTAAAAGAACTACAAAAAAAGAAAACTTTATTTTTTGTACAGGAAAAAAGACTTATCGTTTTAATATTCATTATATTCTATTATGTGAATTAATTCTCATTTCTACTGCAGTATATAATACTAAAAATTCCCAACATCATCAAAATATAAATAAGGAATAGATGCAATCATTTATTAAACACAAGTGATAGTGCAATCAAAATTTAAGGAAGCTATTTAGCAACTCTATATCATTCATTTGTATTTATGATTAGACTGATTCAAATTTAAACCATACGGATATTCTTAAAGCTATTTCACTGTATTTTACCAATTTTGGAGATTGCATTAGAACTATATGGCTACTGTTCTCATAAGACAATAAATATCAATTGTGTTTATAGCTGTAAAAAAAATAGAGTTGTAAGGATAATAGCAGTGCCAACAAAGAGTGGCTTCTTACACTCCGTCCCCTTCAAATAATCCTCGTGCTCCTGTTTCTTCCTCTACACACCCCATTTGCTCCACTCTTGCCTGGCTAGCCCTCATCTTTCGCTTCATTAAGGGAAGTACATTCTCTCTCAGATCTCATATTACTTTTCTTCCATTCTGTGGAGAAACTCAAATGCAGTGTCTTGCATGAGTGTCTTTTTGTGATCCATTAGGTCTCAGTTTGTTCTGTTTTAATGGAGAGAGAAAAGAGCCAATCTCTCATACACTTTCAAATATTGGGAATTGGCTAGTGTATGTGGGGGATTTTTGTCAAATAACATGGAAGATTTCTTTTTAAATTATGAGAGTAATCTGTATTATCGACAATAAATGTTAGATAAATCACTTAATCACTCAAAATTTGTATATTTTGTCTATAAATGCACTTTGTATATTTCTCAACACTAGTTCAGATATACACATTCCATATTAAATGCGTACATCTTCAAAAGTGTTAAATCTGAATTTTCTCTGGTTGGAAGTTTCCTCCTTGATGTTCTCTGTAGATGTCCACATTGACAAAATTCATAATTTCAGAGAAGCCACATGAGTACATCCAAAAGATAAAAGTGGAGAAGAAATTGTCCAAATTGTTCAGGTTTTATGTTCTAGTGATAAATTCAACTAATTTAAATTATCATAACAACAGCAATGACACTCTAATATTTTTATCTATAGATATATGATGAAATTTCTTCATAAATATTTTATATAGTCACACATGCAAAGAAATATAAAAAACGTAAGGAAACAATATGACAAAATTTTGATAATTTTTTATTATGTATGTGATATATAATAAATATTTTCTTAAAGGGAAATTGAGAAATATTCCTATCTCATCTTGATCTTTTCACTTCCCTTTCTCCTGTGCTTGTGCCCACGCCCACCACTCCAGGCTGCTTTTGACTCCTGATATTCTACATCCATTCTTAGTATCCAGTGAAGTTTAAAAAAATTAATTTTAAAAACAATGTCGACCTTTTTCTTAAACCAGAATACACTGACTTTTTAAATTATTTATTGAAATGATAATGCAATCACTGCTTTATAAATCACCTTTGTTCCTTATTCTCACCCTAATTGTAAAGTTAACTTAATATGAATTTGCACAATATATTTGGGTATATTCTCAAGTAATTTTCTACAATCTCTGTTAAGATTTGAATTAAAATAAATCATTTTTATATTTTTACTCTTTAAATATGTCAAAATCACAAACATTGCAAACACATTATGATGTGACATGATCAAAATGCATACATAACAAAAAAGTGTAAACATGGAACAATATGAAAAACAATTCACAGATAATTGCCAAATTATTAATCATATTTTAAAATGTTAGTAGCTAGTAACAAAATAAATTATGATTTAAGGAGAACAAAATAATAAATTGAAAACAGCATAAGAAAAACAAATTGAAATGTGTGTAACACTTCATAGTTGAATGTGATGCACTATAATATACTGGCATGACAGATGTTTGAACTTACTAGTTTTAAAAATAAAAGACAAAAGTTGTATAAAGGCAAACATTATTGACTGTAACATAAAAACAGACATTCACTTACAATGGTAGTTTGGATATTGAATAACTATTTTGGAACGTATTTTGAAAATATCTAGTAGATTTGTCAAATCAATAAATATTTCTGTGTACCCTTTTATATTTCACAAGCAAGAAACTGCATCAGAATATCACAATAAACATATCTCTTATGTATTTTCTATTGAAAGGATGGAGGATAAACAATAGAGGAATGAGTACTTTATTTTTGTGTCTTAAATGTTTGAGATCAAATATAAGTTTTATGCTATCACTATACACACTGAAAAACAATGAGAAGTCTGTTACATGCCAGGGTAAGAGAGTTGTTACAGCATGGGGGACATTTGATTGGAGATCCAGAAAAATGTAAGTTAATGAATTACCTATAGATATATAAAGAAAATCTGTTTTAAATAGCCACACTTAACAAAGACACTGAATAAAAAATTTGTCTTTAATTTCATAGAAAAACTGTAAATCCAGATATTTTAAGGAGAAAATAGAAAAGACAGAAAAAACTAGAGAGACAATGGAAAAGAAGAGATAGATCAGTAGTGTCTTGTTTCCCTTAACAGTTACAATGTTCAAGTATATCAGTGCAGACTTCAATATTTAAGGAAGGAAGTTGCTGTAGGAATTTGACATATTATAATATTACATAGGCTTCAGTTTAAAAAGTGAATGGCTAAGAAGTCTTGCTAGTAAATAGGAACAGATGTAGAGTTAAGGTGAACAGGTTATTGCAGGAGTCCAGTAGAAGAGATATTTCCTAAAATTGGTATTTTTAATGCATTGTCGCCAATATATACTGATTGACTTGTGGAATGCAAGAGACAAAAAAAAAAAAAAAAGGCAGAGAGGTGGGGATGATCAATATTTTGACATTTTACTACACATTTACTACAAATGAAGTTTCACTGAGTGACAGTAAGTCAAAAGATACAAAATTTGTTGCTCACATTAGGGGCAAGGAGCCTGCTGGACATCAAACTTGGACGCTGATTATAAATTATGTAGAAGCCTGAAGATCAGAAAGGAGATTCACACTGATTTGTGCAGTGGGAGCCACTAGCTGTAAGCAGGAGGATGTGTGAAATAATAAAATAGTTGTGTTTTGATAAAGAGAAGAGATATAGGTAGTGTGTCATGGAGGCAATCAATTATTCACAAATGCCAGAGACAATAATGATGAGGAAGACATAGAAAAATGACAAGTGATGTAGGAAAGACATCAAGAGAGGATGGTGACTTGGCAAGAATTCTAAAGGATGATATTTCAAAAGTTGTCTACTCCAATATCAAAACTGACATTAGAATTAATGCCTCATATGTGAGGCGTCAGTGTCTGAATGATAAAGAAAATATGACAGATGTGGATTAAATTAGCAAGAATAATACAGGAGATAAACTAATAATCTTAAGCATGATCATTTGCTGTAATGAAAAGATGGTCATGTTTGTGGGTGAATGGTCAGCAAAGTGAAATATAGTGCTATATAAAAAAAGAAGGTGAAAAGTTACATTAAGAATTTGCATCCAAAGGTCCAAGATGTGGATAATGGTAGAGTGTTTAAACTAGCATGCCTCAGCTGCCAGGTTTAACCCTCAGCATGCATGCGCTCTCGAGCACGAGCGCGCGCGCACACACACACACACACACACGCACCCTCACTGTCAGAGTTGGTGTTAAAATCTGTGTAGGTTTGTGTAAAATTGACTCTTGCTTGGTATCACAGGCCTATAATGCTAGCATTTTGGATGGCTAAAAAATTAAACTATGAGTTTGAGCCTAGCCCAGACAACTTAGCAATTTAGTAAGACCTTATCAAAATAAAAACAATAGAAAGACCTAGGGACATAGCTCTGCAAAGGCTGAGGTTTCAAGCCCCAGTAGTATAAAAATAAAAACAAAACAAAACAAAAAGAATCAAAATTGATGCCTGTTTCAAAACAATTATATTAAACAACTTTGTGCTTTTCATTTGTTTATTTGTTTTCCGTCTCTTTTAAACATGAAACTTTTGCTTTTATACTTTTTTCCTTGAAATGATTTTTAGTTTACTTTTGAAACATTACTATTAATTGTTAAAGTTTTCAGTGACTACAATTTTATTTACCTAAGGAAAATTTATTTTAAAATTGCATCCATGCTAAACATTAACAAAATTTTAGATTATGTTTTTTAATAAATGCAAATATTGTATTAAATTCTACCATATATATACCCTACTCTGAACTTTGTCGTGCATTTTTAAACCAGAGTTATGCTAGATTTGCTTCTCAATCATATTTGTACTATTTAATTTTAGCAATAGCTTGATCTTTCATAAATCTCCTTTGTAGATGGTCATTAAGGAGATCTAAAACTTAGATTGATACAAATTTCTGGAGTACTATAATCAGTCAAATGCCATTTTAATATCTTTAAAGGAATGGATCTATGTAATCAGTAGAAAATGAAAAAGATTCAACATGAAATACATTAATTAATATATTAATAAATCCCAGATAACTTATATAGCAACATGAACTTGAGGTATGTAAATAAATGAGATGAAAAATAAATAATGCTTAGAGCTTTAGAAGCTGAAGTGTCTATGACTAGAAGACTTTCCTTCTACACCATTTCAACTTAGTTTCAATGTTCTAGCATGTACTATCAGTGTGAGCATAAAGAATGTAAAGAGAGATCACGTTTAAGACACTTTTCACCCATTGGTTCCTAACTACTGTGAATCAGGACAGATGTGGGTGGTTGCTGGAGAACAGCAACCTGATATATTTTATATATATATAATAAAATATATAATATATTAAATATATTTATTTATATATAAATATATATAGTTACATATTACATAAATATATATATTATACCATCTTTTTAAAGGTAGGATGATTAATATTGTTGGCAAAATGTTTTTGGATTAGCAGCTGTCTGTTATTTCTAAAATTGGGTTTGCATGTTTTGTCATTCAAACTAATCTGAAATTTTGTTGCTGTTGTTGTTTTGTTTTGTTTTTGAGACAGGGTCTCACGTTGTAGTTCAGACTGTCCCTGAGCTCAGCCTCAAACTCACAGCAATCCTGCCTCTGCCTCCCGAGTGCTGGGATTACAGGAGTGAGCCACCACACCTGGCATTGTGGTATATGGTACTGATCGCTAGTGAACAGGAGTCACCACACTCAGTATTATTGTATGTGGTTGCTAGGGATCGAATCTGGGTCCTCATTCTTGCAAGACAGGTGCTGGAACCACTAAGCTAAATCCCTGGCCCAATAAAACTTTTTCTAAGCACATAAATCATCTTCAAGAATATAAAATCTAAGGCTGTCAGCCTTTACCACAACCTGGTCATGCTCTCAGTTTCAGTCTTGGTGGACCGCCAGCCCAAGGGCTCTATGTACATTCCATAAACAATTTGGCGAAGTGTTGTGCTGCATATTTCCACTGTTCTAAAAAAAACTGCACTGATAAGTACTGCCATATACTTATTTTTCAGGGCTTTGCTGTATTGGTACTAAGTGCTTTCTACAATATTCTCCTTTCTCCAAAGTTTTTCACTACAATATTCTAATGCTAGGATCTGAAAATTAATAAAATCTCCAAAAAATTCTTTATGCTTCCTATTTGCATTTAATTTTCCGTGACTTCCCTTTCATCTTTCTCCTTCTGCTGTCACTGCCATTCACATGACCTATGGCTTCTATTAAAAGGATGCTTATTGGTTTTTCTGATCTCTCTTTAAATGTTCTTTCTCATCCACTTCCCAAAAATTTTCTTTTTCCACATAACTAAAGAAGTGATTTTTGTAATCTACTGTGAATAACAATCGTTCCTTGTACTCCTTGAAATGATGTGAGTCAGAATTCACAAAAGTGATCACACATGACAGTGGGCCAAATGGCATGACACCTGTGGACCTCAGTATTCTCTTCCTGGTCTTCCTCTGTTCACTTTAAACATATTTTGGAATGTAAGTTGTAATAGTTGGGATTTTTGTGAATTCAACATCAAGATACATACTACAATCCACAAAATGGGTTAATCTAACATTTTTTGTGGCAGTAAAAAGTCATAGCAAAAAAAATTGTAAAAGCTGTGCAATATAAAAAATCACTGATAGTGTATGACTTTCTACAGCATCACAAAATATAATATATTATGTATCTGAAGATTCCAAATCTTTATGCACACAAAGCTTGCATGTTTCATTATATCATATGGCTTTTGATTTGGTTTGATAGAATTCTAAGATATCTTCCAAAGTCCTAGCTTCCTAATGTACACAAAGCTTCAGGTCCCCTTAGATTGCAGACATGATGACTTTAACTCATTATTGAAACTAAGTAATTCATAGAAGAATTACAATTAGGAAAATATTATATGAGCTGTGGTTGATATAATTGTTTTTTTGTTAGAACTGACCAAGTTTTCTCTATAGTCAAAAAATGCACAGAATTTGATGCACATGAAATCATCAGTTGCTGGATTTTATACTGAGAATACCATGTGACGTTAAATTTGGGCAGCCTGTAGGGACAGAAACAATTGTCCAGCACTCAGGTGATTAAAAAAAACAAAAACAAATAAACAAACAAACAAAAAAAGCAGTCTTACAGCTGCCAGGAACTTAAATCTCCTAAAAGTCTTTAGTTATAGTAAAAGTACATATGGCTCAGAGCATCCATTTATGAATCCAATGCAGCCAACATCTTGATTTCATCTTTGTGTTAAATAGATGAAGCTGGAATTCTAGCAATGTCTGCCTGGAATTCTCATCTGCAGATTTGAGCTCAAAGACGTGTGTGTGTGTGTGTGTGTGTGTGTGTGTGTGTGTATGTGTGTGTTTAACGTATAAGTTTGCAGTGATTTT
>PVIR01015449.1:0-38158 GCA_004026965.1 Petromus typicus
AAAAAAAAAAAAGAAAAGAAAAGGAGAGAAAAAAACATCTCAGTTATCAAGGAAACTGAGCATAGTCACATTTGCTGTATTGGTGATTAAACACCTGGGAACTCTATTAAAAACTGTTTTCCCCAGGGCCAAGGATTTAGCTCTGTGGTTCCAGCGCCTGTCTTGCAAGTACAGGACCCTGGTTCGATTCCCCGGTAACCACATAACAATACTGGGCGTAGAGACTCACGCCAGCAACAATGAGTACCAGAGACCACAGTGCCGGGCATGGTGGCTCACGCCTGTCATCCCAGCACTCGGGAGGCAGAGGCAGGAGGATTGTGATGTGAGCTGGAGGCTGAGCTGAGGGCCAGCCTGAACTACAAAGCGAGACCCTGTTTCTAAAAACAAAACAAAACAAAACAAAAAAAACTGTGTTTCTCAAATTATTATCATTCTTCAAAATGAGTGAAGGGCAATTTGTTTTTTTATTGATAGACTCTATAATATTCTGATTGCTGATATTTTCAAAACTAAGCATATGTGACAAATTTTGGGGCGTGAGAGAGAGATGCAAGAGAGTTACAGTTTATGGTCTTCCTGTTTTGTTCGTGTGTCCTCTTCTGTTTTCCTGGTCCCTGGGGTGCTGTTCCAGCTTGGATCTAGACGGCCCCAGAAGCTAATGTGGTAAGAGGTGCTGGATGAGGGTGTGTGGATGAAAGGTGTGATACCAGGATTAAGGGGTGATGATGGGAGCCCCCACGCCCAGTGTGTGGGTGTCAACAATCAATGGTCTTTTATCCTGGATGGAATATAAGGGGAGAGGGGAAAGCAGGCTGCTGCTGGATACCACTGTGCTGTCTCCTGTCTGCTCTGCAAGGGACTCTTTCTCCTCTGTGATACCCACCCCCACCATGGCTCTCGGCCCTGGAGCCAGTTGACTAGAGGCTGAAACCTCTACAAACTGTGAGCTGAGCTAAACTTTTTCTCCTTCAATCTGTGAGTGTTGGCTATTTTTTCTCAGTAATGAGGACGTAACTAGGTACAGGTTCCTGAAACCAGCATCTCTCTGCCGCACTGTCCTTAAGGAATAAATCCTGCAGTGTCCTGTGGGGGTTGAGGGAGAGTCCCCTCCTGGCTGTCATGTGGGCATGGGGATCAGAGGCCTTAACTACCCTTTGTACAGACTGTCAGCTGGTCACCCACATCTAGGGTACACGGAACCTTCAACTCCAGGAGGTGTCTCTTTGCTCTTTTTTTCTTCACACCCCACCCTGTACTCATTTTCTTCCCTCCCCCGCTGCTTCCTTCTTTCTTCTTTGCTTCCTTCTTTCCTTTCCTTGAACTCTTTTGACTGAATAGGAATTTTTTGTCCTCTTCTAGGAAGTCATGTTCTAATCTTTTTCAGCTCTGATAAATCATCATTCTTCCATTATTTTTCATCTCTCGAAAATGTGCCAACATCTTCTCCACCGTCTCCTCTTCCATTCTCTTTGCATTTTGGATTTAGACTTTTATCATTAATTTCACTGTTGATATAGTGTTGGCAATTAATACACACATTCAATCTGCCATCTGAAAAGGAAGCCCGCGGTATTCTAAATCCTTTTATGTGGTTCTGGTGTGTCAGAAAATAATTTGTAAAGCTGAGTGACTAATGTGTGAGTGGCTAGAGATCACACATCAGGCTTGAGATAGCTGTGTTCCCTATAGAAAACACAGAGAGTAAAGGGGGCAGGCAGGTAGGTGTCTTTTGCTCACATGGAGTGTAGCAAATTCAAACATTAAACTCCATGCAAGGGATTCTAAGCTGCTCCAACCCCTGCCTAGGGTAGGAAGAGGCCAGGACACAGCAGTGACATGATGTAAGGAAATCTTGGCAGCAGCTCTTGTCCCAACCCAGAAAGTAGCAAAACTGCAGAAAGAACTGAACCCTGGGGCGACTTGGCTAAGTAATGTCCCTGTGCTCCACTGGCATGTGAGCTGAGGACCTGCCCTCTTGAAGAAGTCCTGAAAAATCAGACAGTGAGGATAGTGGCAGCAATCACAGTGGACTGAAGATTAAATAACTGTTGATTTTTTAGGTACTTAAAATTTACCCTTGAACTTCTGGAAAGTGAAGCAAGGACAGAATTGGGTGTGATGATAGTTTTGATTATCCAGTTGATAAGATTGTGAAATGCCTAGGAAATCAGTAGAGCACACTTCTAGATTTTTTCTGTTAGGGTATTCCCACAGTTGATTGGCATGTGAGTCAGCCAATTGAGGGTAGAGGCCTGTGGCAAACATGGGGTGTGCCATCCGGAAGTCCAGGGGTCCTGATGGAACTAAAACACGAAGAAGCCTGAGAGCTCAGGGTCTTGCGTTCCCTTCCTGACTGTCAGGAGGTAAACAAATTTGCTCCTCAGGCCCTTCCCCTTTCCACTATAATGTTCAGCCTCACCTTGGGGCCAAAGGCAATGTAGCCAGCTAAACACGGACCAAAACATCTAAAACTATGAGCTAAAATAAACCTTTCCAACTTTAAATAGTTTTTCTTGGGTATTTTCTCACATCAGTAGAAAGCCTGACACATCATGTTTAAGGAAAATAAATGAGATTGGGAGCTACCCACTCTGCTATCTTCTCTCCCTTGCCCAGTCCGCCAGCACTCTGACCAGCTTGGCCACCTCCACAACAAGAGACTCAGCGTATGCTCCTTCTCCACCAGTTCTAGCAGTTCCTGGAATGCTCGCCCTGTGGCCTCTCTGGCACAGACCATGCAGGATCCATGGACACTGTCACTGCCCACAGTGGCCTTTTGGGATCAGGCAAGCAAATACTCCCTATGTCAACATAGTCGATGATCCCCACAGGGGAGTCTCAGCTGAGCATGAGGTGAACTCTCCCTCCCAGGATAGGGGGTCCCAAGCCTTGGCAGATAGTCAAGGTTGTGCTAAGTGGCAAAGTGACCCTGGGGCCAGGGAGCACCCTCTTCATCCTGCAGCCAGCACTGTCCCAATACCTCAGAGATTGCCATGGACAACCCGCCTCACAGACTGGGCCTGCCTCTGTTCCCAGCTCGGAGTGACAGTTAGGCAGCCTTTTGGCGCCACCAGAGGCCCAGATCCTGGTCTTGATTGTTAACCGTTCTGCCGGCCTCCAGCACACTGCAGGCTCCCTGATGGTTCCCTTCAGAGAGGAACAGTTTCACACTGTACTGGACAGAAAGAAGTTCAGAGAACAGCTCCCTGGTGAAGCCCCAGCATAACTATACCCAGAAGGCCTCACCTGGACAACCTCTGCTGCTCACTGGCATTTACTCTGCACTTTCCCTGGAGCTACACTTTGCCCAGTGCCCCAGCCTTCTGTAAATAGTAAAGGAACGCTTTGACCCTCGCCGGCCAAGCAAAGGGATGCAGAGCCCCACAGGAAACCTGCAGAAGCATGGCTGCCTTTGATGAGAATGGGAACCAGAAAAGAGCTAGCAGGCCTGGATTTGCCTTCTGTCAGCCCTTAAAACGTGACTCACTGTCCCCAGTGGACAGGAAACCAGAAACTACAGCCAAGTATGTCCCCTACAAAGTCTGTTTTTCTGAAGTGCCTGAAAATAAGGAGAATTCCTCCTGAAACAGCCATCTCACACCTCCCCAAGACAACAGCCCACATCTCAGTGACTGCAAACTGTGTCCTAACAACAAAGTGTGTTCTAATCACCACAGCCTCAAATCCTGTCAGGCTCAGGCCTGGCAGGTGGATGAAGACAAGAGACTCTGCAGGCCTTTGGGGCCTCGGGACTGTCATTTAAAGGGAAGCCACAATGCCAATCTCTGGCAAAAGCTGAAGCAGCATGCAGCTTTGACAGGACCAGGTCAGCTTTCACATCCCTCCAGAGCATTCCAGGGAGCTTCAGAATACCAAGCAGCCTGCAGCGAGGAGGGGAAGGCCCCCACGGTAGGCCCACCTGTGCAGTCAACACCAGGTAGAAGACCTTGAGAGGAAAGGTGAACACGGGGTCCACATGGACAGGCTAGTTTCATACACTCAGCCTGACGGGACAGCCGGTTTCCAGAACCTCTGTGCACAGCTCAGGGCTCGGGTGTGAAGAGCTGCCCAGCCCAGCAAGGCCTTCCAGGCCCGGGCACGAGGAGACTCCGTGTTTGGGACACAGCTCGGCTGTGCAGGCTTTTGCATAGTGGCAGTCCCGCTGCTCAGAGATGGAGAAGCTTTCTAGGATCGAGCATGGAGAGCGTTGAGACCCCTGAGCGCAGGAGGCTCTGCTCTGGGCTGTCACTGTACGCCCACCGGAAAGGCCTGACTTCCAGTGCTCCTGGGAATGACTAACAGGAAGCCAAAGCCAAGCCTGGTGTCCATTTCGCTGAGTCAGAGGTGACGGCGATGGTAATGACTGGGTGGAAGGCCTTGCATATGGCGGAGAGGACTGCGGAGCCTTCAGCCCGCGGAGGGACACCCGCCTGCCCCGCGGTCAGGGCACACTTGAGCAGCCTGGCAGCTGCGCTTCTGGGAGGGCCGCAGAGAAGCACAACCCCGCGAGCCAGGCGGCAATCCTTCCACCGAGCAGTGGAGCCCAAAGCGCCTGAGTTCAGGAGGCCCTCGGCCGGCAGGCGGCGCGCGAGAGCTGCGGCCGTACACAGCCCCGGGGTGACGCAGCGCGAGCCCGGCCGGCAGAGGGCGTCCTTCCGCACCAGCGCTCCTAGCGGAATTAGAGCGCATGCACGCGGTGGGCCTCGTGGTGACGAGGCCGCCGGGAGGGCTCTATGCACGGCCACTCCGGCCTGGCGCGAAGCGTCTGCGGAAGAGCCCCCTGGCTGACGACATGCCGTGCAAGGTCGATGGGCTCCCCTAGGGCCGTGGTGGGCCGAGGAGCGCCTCAGGTGGGGCCCACACCCTCGCAGGCCCACCCTCAGGGGGCTGCGGCGGCCAAGTCTGCAACCGCAGAGGACCCACTGCAGCGCTGAAGTCCGCCCGAGAGGCCCGGGGTGCGCTCCTGGGACAAGACCCCGGGTTTGGTGAGGGACCCACTTTCCTTGGCTGGTCTAGGTCACTCAGTTGTTTAGAAAGAGGCCAAGAGGAGATGCCCTTGCTCGGCCACTATCGCTGCCATCAGAGCCGGCCCAGGCCTCTGCAGCCGGGAGCGCAGGGCCAGTTCCTGAGGCCAGGCCCGCACCCCGAGCCCCCTGGCTCCCCTCCGCCTCTGCACGTTCCCTGGGCCATGGCGCACAGACCGAAAGGGACGAGCCGCAAGCCCCATTCACCCATGGAGGGCCTCAGAGAAGCAGTGGGCACCCCCGGCCCGGCTGCCCAGAGCACACGGCTGTGCGTTCATCAGCGCGGAGCCTGGAGGAGGAGAGGGAAGGTGGAGAGGGACTCACTGCCTCGGCGAGTATCCGAGTATCCGGTCAGGCCCGCACGCTCCGGCTCGGCGAGGCCTCCGGAGGAGGAGTGCCGGACAAGGTGTTTGTGAAGGAGCTGCACCCCAAGGCCATTCCAGCTGGAAGCTCTTCCTCCACCCCCATCTCTGCTGAGCCACGAAGCTCCAGTGACCAGCTTGGATGCTTTTCCTCCATCTCCTCCCCAAGCTGAGTCTGAGGGTCCGCTGGCCACGGACGCTCTTGAGGGGCCTGGCCACAGGTGAGTGCGTGGCCTTGGGGTTGGGGGAGGGACCGGGCTTCCCTGCGTGACAGGGAGTTCTCATGTCCTGGCTTCTCTGCTCATCCTTCTGTTGACCCCAGGGATGCAAGCTTTTTAAATACAAACTCAGCTCAGGAAGCCCACAGAAATGTTTCGTGCATTTGCCCGGGAGGGGGGTGTGTGTGATTATGCTGGTGTATGGGAACCAGCAGGAGGGCAGCGAGGACGAAAGGCAAAGCCCAGCTCCGTGTTTCATGGTGGGTAAGGCAGGCCCACCCTAAGGCCTCCAGACTGACGGACGTGCTTCTACCTTGGCCTAGTCTGAATCAGTTAAGTTTGTCTTTGTATGAAAGACAAAAACATCACTTTTTTCCCCCTCAAAATAAAGGAAAATAAACGAGAAACTTCTTACTTGAGCCAGTGAATGAAGGGCTATATACAGTACGTGTGTCTGAAATGTTATTACATTTTCTCATTAGGGCCTGACATCAAGCAATTTGGCCATAAGTTTTCAAGATTTGTCAAGACACTAAAATGAAGTTAATTTTTTTCCTTTGCAAAGACTAAAGAGTATTTGATGCTATGAAAATTTTAATATATTGGCTTCCTGACATTCAAACCTCAAGATGACAGTATAGTGATGAAGAAACAGAAGTTTAAATAACACAATTTAAAAGGAAAGCAAAAATAACATTTTGTTGCTGGCAATTCTGAGACAGCAGTCATTCTTTGTGGAATGAGATGAAATCTCAGTGTGTTTTCATCTGCATCTCTGGAATGACCGGTGATGTTGAGCATTTCTTCATATGCTTCTCAGCTGCTTTTACTTCTTCCTCTGAAAAGTATCTGTTCATTTCACATGCCCAGTTTTGAACTGAGTCTTTAAATTTGGGTGGGCTGATTTTTTAAGCTCTTCATATATTCTAGGTAGTAACCCTTTGTCTGGGAAACACCTAGTAAAGATTCTTTTACATATTATCAGCTACCTTTTCACTCTGTTGGTGGTTTCCTTTGCTGTGCAGAAGCTTTTTAATAGAATGAGGTCCCATTTGTTGATTTCTTCTGCCAATTCTCATGCTATAGAGGTTTTGTTCAAGAAGTCTTTCCCTAAGCCAATGTCTTCAAGAATTTTACCTAACCTGTTTTGCAGCAGGTTTAGTGTGTCTGTTTTAATATTTAGGTCTCTAATCCACTTTGACTTTTGCTTGGTACACGGTGGAAGAGATAGATCTAACTTTAGTCTTTGGCAAGTGAAAGCCCAGTTTTTCCAGAACCATTTGTTAAAGAGAATTAGCCAGCAACAAATGTTGGCGAGGCTGCGGAGAAAAAGGAACCCTTCTCCCCTGTTGGTGGGAGTGTAGACTCATACAGCCTCTGTGCAAATCAGTGTGGAGATTCCTCAAAAAGCTAGGATTGGAGGTCCCAGTTGACCCAGCCATTGCTCTGCTAGGTAGATACACAAAAGAATTAAAAGACTGTTATCACAACGACATATGTGCACCCATGTTTATAGCAGCGCAGTTTGTGATTGCTAAATCTTGGAAACAACCCAAATGTCCATCAACTGGAGACTGGATAAAGAAGATGTGGTTCTTTTATTCTGCCATTAAAAATGATAATATTGAGTCATTCATCTCAAACTAATGTACCTTCAAGACATCCTCATAAGTGAAATAAATAGGTCACAGAGGTGTAAATATTTTATCTTTTCTCTGGTATGAGAAATTAAGATGTAAATGAGTTGTAGTTTATATAGTTGATATTATGAAATAGAAAATATTTAAAAGGAAAAAGGTATAGGGGTAAATAAGGAGGGGAAAAAGAATGTGATAGTGACAAAGAAAAAGGAAACAAAGCTTATGTATATAGAGGCTAGGGGGTTGCAGGGTGGGTGGGGGAAGGGGAAAAATGAGAATCAAGTCATGTCATATTCTGGTACAAACTCTCAATGTTAATGTGATGATGATGTGTATTCATAATGTACCAATAAAGATTTTAATTTTAAAAAATAACATTTTGATAAATCTAGATCATACAGAATAGCCCAGGACAAGAAAAGAATGATAGATCATTTTATCTCTCTTTATGTTGGGCTGGAGCCAAAGTTACAATTTCAGCAACTGGCTCAGAAAAGACTTACTTGACTCACTTTTGAAGTCTCGAGCTGATCCAGGGCTTCTCTGATCTGTGGGTTGTCTCGCAGATGAGGACCAGGGATGTGTGAGCAGCACCTGCTTGCTCTGCGAGATGGATCAGATTCAGCCCGGTGAGTTACAGAGCCTGGGTATAGTGTGATGGAGTTTCTGAGGGTGGGATGATGGGAATAGCCGAAGGGTCAACCTTAGTGTCAAATTAAATCCCTGCTAGGACTGTGAGCCCCAGTAGGCAAGTAGCTGAGGCAGGTCACATATTACAAACTAAGAAGGCTATGGAATTCTTTGGTTAGAAAATTCTTATGTTTATCTTATTTTTGTTTCAAGCATCTTATTTCACCTGTCATTTATTAGGAGATATGATAAACCAACGAGTAGTTTGCAGAATCTGTTGAGGAAAACAGGGAATCTGACCAAAAACAAACATCTGACCAAATTAAAATTCAGTTGTGTAGACACAGAGTACTTGATAGTTCTGGAGCAATTGATTTTAATTAAAAGAAAAATGAAAAAAGAAAAATATATTTTGGTAAGTGAGAAAAAATATTTTTGTGAATTGTATTTTCGTTATATAAACGTGTGTGTGTGTTTGTGTGTGTGCAGGCTTGATTTTTTTTTTTTTTTTTTTTTTTTACTAAAGCTCCCTGGTAAAGGTTCCTGGTGGTGGAAGAAGGGGACACAGGGAAAGCAGGCTGGTTTGGTCTGAGATTTAGAAAACGACTTCCAAATGTTTCAGTTTGATTACTAGATTTCTGCTCTGGAGATTAGGCCCAAGGCCCTGCTTGGCATGTGAGCAATTCCATTCTTTTTCTATAACTAGGTAATAGTAATGACAGAGGCTAATATAATTTCCTTATTCCTGACTTTTCTGGGCGTAATAACATCCAGTAGCTTTTAATGTAACTAGTTTCTAACACTGTGTGAGGTCCAGAGCCCCTCTCATCTTGGTTATGGCCTCCTTTTGAGTTGAGTTCCTCTATGTTTCATCATCAGATCTTTTGCTGTCCCTGAAACACATGCTACTTTCATATCATTTTTTGTTTTTATTCCTTTTTTATTAATATATGCTCATGATGCATAATGAATACATTCATTGTGGGGAGTTGCTACCTATGCATATTTTAGTACTGCTTATTTCCTTTGCTTCTGTTTCTCAGCTCTCTTTCTTTTCTGTGTTGCTGAGAATGGAAGCCAGGGCATTGTACATGGGAAGCAAGTACTCTACCACTGAGCTACTTTTCTATCCTGTAATATACTCTTATTATTTCTACTTTTGTTGTCTTAAAACTTACTTCCAATTTATACCTCAGGGCTAGATTAGTTTTCTAGATCTTCAAAAACAATTTGCCAAAAAATTGGTGATTTAAAACAGAAATTTAATATCTCATAGTTGTGAGTGGTGGAAATCCAGAAGGAAAGAGGTTTAGGATGTTGATTCCTTCTGTAGACGGAGGGAGAATCAGTTCCATTCTACTTTTCCAGCTTCTGAAAATAGCTAACAATCCTCAGTGCCCTTGGCCTTTCTCAGAATCTGCATCTATTTTTACATGGCCTTCTCTTATTTCTCCTCTTCGCAAATCCCTCTTTTGTTCTCTCTCTCTCTCTTTTTTTTTTTTTTTTGAGATAAGGTCTTGATTTGTAGTTCAGGCTGACCTTGAGCTTACCATGTAGCCCAGGCAAACCTCAAACTCACCGCAACCCTCCTGCCTCTGCCTCTTGAGTTCTGGGATTGCAGATGTGAGTCATCACACTTGGCACTGTGGTATGTGGTACTGATTGCTAGAGGATGTGAATTACCGTGCCTGGCGTTGTGTATGTGGTTACCGGGGATCAAACTCGGGACATTTCACTTTCTATACTTATTCATTCATTTCCTGTTCAATTATTCAACAACTAACAAGCATGGAACACCTTTTTGCAGACAGGTCATATCATAGGTGTGTGAAATACAATGTATATGTGATAAATAAGTCAGTACCATTCTGCGAGTAGAAGATAACACTCAATTTGCATTATATGTAATGGCTTATGTGCTAAATGAAGTACATAGTGCTGAGAAAGCCCTGAGGTGGGCCCCAAACCTAGACTCACAGGAAAATTATGCCAGAGAATAGGACATAAATACTGGGACTTGAGGACCAATTATGCTGGAAGAATTATGACTGCAGGGGGATACGGCTGGCATATTTTAGGAGAGACATGTGCAAAATTGTGTCAGTAGAAGAGAAAATGTGAGCTGTCTGAGAAATGATTGAGAAAGGTTAGGCCATGTTCTTATATGCTGGCTGCATTAAAATCACCTGGAGACTGTCACAGGCAGGGGGCTAGGCCTTATGTCAACAGTTTTTGATTCAGGAAATTTGTGAGCACTTCAAAGTCTGTGTTTCTAGTAAGTTCTTAGGTGACACAGGTGTTGCTAGTCTGGAGACCATGTTGGAGAAAGACGAGGCTAGACTGCATAGTGAGTGAAGTCCTGGGCTGCCTACAGTTAGGGTAGGAACGAAGCAAGGACTAGATTGTTGTTAGACTATATGAATCTCAAAAGACATGCTCAATTTAGGCCTCCCTGTGGGAAACTACTGGCAAGGTTTGATGGTGATATGCTTTTGACTACTTCAGTTTCCACGTGGAGAATCTATTCAACAGTAGTAAACCTGACAGAGGTTATGGCTGAGAAGCAGAGAGATGATGTCTTCTTGGACACAGAAAAGGCAGTGAGGATGATGGAGTGGATGGTCTTCAGAAATGTGGGTGATCACACAGGAAAAGTCTGCAGAGGTCTCCTTCAGTAGCCGTGTCTCAGTGTAAAATTTTACCTTTTGAGATTGGTCCATGGTTCTCAAAGTGTGCTTGGTGCACCTGCAATATTGCAGCACCTAGGAGCTCACTAGAAATTCACGTGCTGAAGGCTGGATCTCTTAGCTACTTCCTCTACATATAGCTACACAATACCCACGACTTAGGAGGGAGGGGTTTATTTTGGCTCATATTTGAGTCTGTCGTCAGCTGTCTCCCAGGTAGGATGGCATGTTGGAGGGGGATGGCAGAGAAGGGCTGCCCGTGGCAGAGTGGACAGGAAGTCCAGGGTATATGATAAACCATTCTAGGTCATGTTTCCAGCGACCCACCCCATCAAACCAGATCCCACTTGGAAATAACAAGTCAGTCACGGTGTTATGCCCCTTTCAGAGTCCTCACCTCTGAGCTCCAGAGGCTTTTGTGTGTGTCTAGATCTAAACTATAGCACTGTGCAGGGTTCATGCCTGTAATCCCAGCACTCTGGGAAGTTGAAGCAGAAAGATTGCAAGTTTGAATGTGGCCAGGGCAGCTTAGTGAATTAGCAAAAGCCTGTCTCTAAGATAAAGAGTGGTGATGGTCGTTGGGGATGCAGCTCATGGTAAAGTTCTTGGGTTCCATCTTCAGTGACCCCCCCAACCACATTTTCAGAAAGTACAATAATAGAGCCCATTTTTCCATCTTTACAAAGCTCTCTGGTTTATTCTTATATGCACCAAAACTTTGGAAATTGTGTTCTTAACTAAGTACAGAATAAAGTGAAATACAAAGTAAAATAGGATCTGTATTAAATCAGATTAAAATGCAAATCTGCTTTGGAATGACTTTGCAGTATGAATTTTTCATAAAATAATGTGAATTAATCAGATTATTTTCAGTGTAGTAGCTGGCTTGCAGCAAGTCTTTTCCCACCCCCATGAACTTCGAGTGGGTTGATTAGACCTCACAGCCACATCAAAATCATCTTCAATTTAATTTTATTATTTGCAGTGCTGGGGATGGAGCCCAGCACATCCAAGATTAGTGCCTTGTCATTAAGCTACACCCCACATTCCTGCTTTCCCTGTTAGTGAGAATTTGAAGGTTTATCATGCTCCAGCCCTACCCTTTTATTATTTATATATGTATTTATTTTAGTATTATTACTTGGAGACTTGTCCTGCTCATTTGTTAAGTTAAATTTGTGGACCTTTTGCCTCAGTTTACTAGAGTGCTGGGAATATAAGTCCAAGCTGCTGTGCCTGCCTTCCTGCAGGTTTTGATAGAGTGAAGATTATGAGACCACAGTAAAGACTCTGGACAGGAAGTTGGGACACACAGTGTTTGTTTTAGTAGCCTTGTTGTGATTAAAGAAGTTATTACTTCACTGATAATTAATTTTTGTCCTGGGTGAGTGGTTTTCAAAACTTAAAAAAAAAAAAAATTAAAGTTGAGATGCCTTTGGGAAGAATTGCTATAGCTTCTGTTCCTAAATACAACAAATTTCCATTTCAGTCATTTAGCCACGAGATGGCAGTATTGTGCCATTTTTCAAGATGGCCAAATTCTAAATTTAGGGAGAAAATTGAGTCTAAGAGTTTGAAAAGGATGTCAGCTCATTCCTTTCCTGCATATTCTATTCCTGTACTAAGTTATGACATTCTGTTTCTTGGATTTCTTCCATTAATTATGGCACAAAAGTTTTTGTTTCTTGAGGGGCGGAAACCCAAAGCTTTAATTAAACCCCCTGGGGGCCCTGCCTCAAGGCAGAGAAGGGTACTAATGTCTGAGTGCCAGGAGCTTTCCATAGATTCTTTCTTTTTTTAATTTTAAAATTTATTTTTATTAGTACACATTTTCACTATATAGAGACTACATTCATCATGGCGAGTTGGTACATGTATGTAACATGTCTTCATTCCTTTAAGTCCCCTTTCCCTCCTCTTCCTCCCCCTGCTCTTTGTCTCTTGGTTGTCTTTCTGTTTGCAAAATACATGAATTCATTCCATTCGTTTTCAGTGCCCCCATGAAGTATGTATTATCATTCCTCGGTTTATATTGGAGAAAAGAGACTCAGAGAGATTTGGTGATGAGCTCAAGACCACCCAGCTGAAAGGTCGAATCAGACTGGAAATCAGTTAGCTTAGTGGGCAACAAACCATACTCGCTAAATGTGTTGGGAAAAGTTACTGGAATGAATAGATGTCTTAAAACATAGTGAATTGTAGTTGGAATTAGAATAGGTTCAATTCCAAGTTTTACCATGATAGGAATCATGTATAAGGTTTTAAAACAGTTGCTCCTGATCTCCCAACACTGTATGTTATGTTGGTTTTATTTGCATTTAGATTTCTTTCTTTTCTTTTTTTTTTTTTTTTTGAGGCAGGGTCTCACTTTCTAGTTTAGACTGGCCCTGAGCTCACTATGTAGCCCAGGCGAGCCTGGAGCTCATAGCAATCCTCCTGCTTCTGCTTCCCAGGTGCTGGGATTACAGGTGTGAGCCACCATGCCTGGCACTGTGCTATGTGGTACTGATTGCTGCTGGGTGTGAGTCTCCATGCCCACTATGGTATGTGGTTTTGGAGGATCTAACCTGGGCCCTTGCACTTGCAAGATAGGCGCCAGAACCACTGAGCTAAATTCCTGGCCCAAGAAAAGATTTAATAGATATTTCTCTTGGCAAAAAATGGAAAGAGTAACATTTATTGAATAATAATTATGTGCCAGGCACCGAGTCAAGGATTGTACATTTGTTATTTTATTCACTATGTACATCACTCCAACAAATTAAATATTATCCATATGTCACCAAAGAAGAAACGTGAGTAACAAGAAACTTAATAACTCACACATAATAAAACAACCTGTCAGTAGGGGAAAAATAACAGGAAGATCATGTGTAGTCAGGTTCAGGACAAAATTAATGCTGAGTAATTCACTAATTTATACTGAATAAAACAGAAACATTTCATAGAAATATACAGGATTAATAACAATGCAGTTTAGAACTTTATAGGAGCCTGATGCAAGATGTATCTTTTGATGGTCCCTAAATTTGTACCAAGACAGACACTATGCTTCCTTTAATGTTCCACTGGCTTTCAAAAATTTGGAAGTGCTTATCTAGATAGAATTTTTTTTTAGACAGGGTCTCGCTTTGTGCTTCAGGCTGGCCCTGAGCTCAGCCTCAAACTCACATCACAGCAATCCTCCTGCCTCTGCCTTCCGAGTGCTGGGATTACAGGCGTGAGCCACCACGCCCGGAACTGTGGTATGTGGTACTGGCTGCTGCTGGGGTGAGTCTCCACACCCAGTATTGTTATGTGGTTACCGGGGATCGAACCCAGGTCCTTGCGCTTGCAAGACAGGCTCTGGGACCACTGAGCTATATCCCTGGCCCTAGATAGAAGTTTTAAAACATTTATCTAATAAAAATTTATTGAGTGGCTATTCATTGCTGGTTACTATAAGCAGTTTTTGAAACCAGTCAATTACAAGATGAACCCAATACTATGATCATGGAGCTTATGGAATACACTGATGGATGCTAGACGGTTTTTTTGGCAGTAAATAGCAAAAGAAGATGGCAAACTAGAGCCATGTAATTGCCCTTTTTAATGGTTATCCTCTCTTGCCCCTGAATTTTATAACCTCAGAGTACAAAGTATAGACTAGATCAAGAAGTATTGTGGAATAAGTTTGATCTGTTGAAACTGACTTGCTGTCACCAGACTGGGAAGAGTGACAGAATCATGGATATGATACATTATTTTAAGGTCTCATAGTGATCAAGGTTGTGGGTTCTGATGATCAGACATACAGCTTGTGGCCTACTGCTGGAATTTGTCTTCCAGCTCTACTGTCTTCTAGTTTGGGCAACTTTGGAGAACCTAACCTCTCTGTGTGATTATTTTCTCATTAGGAATGTGAGGGTAGTAGGAGTAAATAAGCTAATCTACACCAAGTGCTTAGAACAATTCCTACTACTTCGTAGTTGGTATATATATATATATTATATATGTCTACTGGTAACAGTAGCAGTAGTTCTGTCATGAACATGGTGATCCTGGGTAAATTACTTGGCTTATTGAAACTTCATTTATTTCCATTGATTAAAAAAAAAAAGTAATAGTGCATCATGAGGCTCCTGTGGTGATGCAGTCAGAGAATGAATGCTGGCCACTCATTTTGGTTGTATAAATGCTCAGTCTTAGCTCTTCTTGTTTAAGGTAGTCTCTCTCTAGAGATTCTTCAAAACCCAATAGCAATTATAATTTTTTTTGTTTTCTATATTTAGTGTTATTCACAGGGCTTAGGACTTATCAGTACTTAATAGATCTTTGATGAAACATTAATGAATAAATATTGGGATCATAAAAGCCCATAAGTAGCTAGGGTATACATGTAGTTTTAAAGAAAGCTTAGTTTACCGCGTGTGTGTGTGTGTGTGTGTGTGTGTGTGCGTGCACGCACATGTATGTGTGATTGAGACAGAAAGCAAGAATGAGAGAATGAGAGGAAGAGAGCAAGAGAGATTGTACCATATAAGAAAGCAAGTGAGGGGCCAGGGATTTAGCTCAGTGGTTCTGGCGCCTGTCTTGCAAGCTCAAGGACCCGAGTTCGATCCTCGGTAACCACATACAATGCTGGGCGTGGAGACTCACCCCAGCAGCAACCAGTACCACAGACCACAGTGCCGGGCGTGGTGGCTCACGCCTGTAATCCCAGCACTCGGGAGGCAGAGGCAGGAGGATTGCTGTGATGTGAGTTTGAGGCTGAGCTCAGGGCTCAGTTCTCCCTCTGAACTACAAAGGGAGAGTCTGTCTCAAAAAAAAAAAAAGAAAGCAAGTGGGATCTAGTGCACGTTTTTGAGCTTCCCTTGTGCTATGATTTGATGGAGTCCCTCCTAAATTTGAATGTAGAAACTTAGTGGCCAGTACAGTGGTATCAAGGAAGGGGCCTTCAAAAAAATGATTAGGACATGGGATGTGTTCTTTCAGGAAGGAGTTAAGGTGGTGATGAAAGAGGTTTGAAGCGGGTTCACCTGACTTGCTTGTCTTCCTGCTTTTTTGTGAGAACTCAGCATGTAGACGCCATGTCGGGGGCAAAGAGTGGGTGAGCTCAGTGCTGAACCCTTCATCTTGGACCTTCCAGCATCTGGGAAGAGTTTCGCAGAGGAAAACGATATTCCTAGTTCTATCACTCTCAATTTTCTTGACAATTACCAAAGTCATGTGTAGTCATTAAAATAGATATTAATGTTAGAATAGTTCATTGGGAAATTTTAAAGCTAAGGAGCACACAACAATGAATATTTTTTCTTATCTCAGATACACTCTTTCTTGATAATATTTTCAGTTTAGATTGTCCTTTTATTTTTCCTGCTACATCTTCATTCAAAAGTTAGGGAAAAAATCATGGCCAATAAATACCTGCTTTGCAGATAAAAAGCTGTAGATTTCTGGAAGCATATCTTTTGAACTTATGCCATTGGTATATGCCCATTCCCAGAAAGGCTTATATTTATATTCATTATTTTGAATAATTGACAGTAAAAAATCATTAGCTCAGGCACTGGAAATCAAAGCTATGGTGTATCAACTGTTACAGTGCCAAAATTTCAGTCTTGTAAAAAAAAAAAAGGAAAAAAATCTAATGTCTTCTAAAGTTTTTCAATGATCATAAAATAATCAGTTAGATTATGTCATCCAACTGAGAGAAAACTAGGTAAAGTGTATGGGTTTTGGGGTGAGAGTTCATGGTTTTGAATTCTGGTTACGCTGTTTCTCAGATATGAGACTCTCTGTAGTTTACTTAAGTTTTCTGAGTCACAGTTCTTTTCATTTATGGATTAAAGATAATGTCTGTCACACAGTGTTGTTGCAGAAATTAAATAAGGTATGTAGGGTGCTTGACACAGCACTTGCATGCTTTCA
The DNA here is from genome assembly GCA_004026965.1 of Petromus typicus. Lineage (NCBI taxonomy): Eukaryota > Metazoa > Chordata > Mammalia > Rodentia > Petromuridae > Petromus > Petromus typicus. The sequence goes on from PVIR01015449.1 coordinate 16,475, forward strand.
GTGCTCAATAAATATTCATCACTGCCATTGTTATTCAGCTGATTGGGCCTCAGAGGCAGCTCCTGATGAAGTCACTTCTCAAAGGGGAGAAGTCAAAGCTTCCATTTCTCCAAGGTTGCTCTTTTGTAATCTTTAATATTAATGCACTCAGCTCAAGAGATGAGCTTCAGAAAAATTGGAGAGCTGAAGAGGAAAATTACCTAATCATCAATGTGCTTTAAAAAGTTTGCTTCCGATGACACCAAGTACTAGCTCTGAACTTTTAAGGAACAAGGGTGTGGATGCACAGAGTCAAGGCCTGAGGTGTCCATCTCACATCTACGTCATGTGTACTTTCTTAGGAATACTGACGACTAGAAGCTCTTCCAGTGTATTTGTGAGAATATGTCTTATATGTGAACTATTTCTTTGAAACTGTCACAGCTTTTGCCAATAGTTTCCAGGGCATCAGAATTTCCAAAATATTAGTAAGTAACAGATAAAATAAAGTCTTTAATTAGGGTAATCAATTGTAGTACCTCATGAAGACATGGGACTTTGGGGTTTAGGTGGAAAAATCAATATTTCTGAGTCATTCTAAAATATAAACTCATGAGTAAAAATATTTATGAACCAATTGTTTGCTGCATTCTGAATACAGGGGTTCCAAAAAAATCTCCTTTTTCTTAGTTCTTTCTGTGAGAGGGATCAACAGCATGTCTGTTATGTACTCCGGGAATGGAACTTTCTTACCCATGGTCACCCCAATGTACCAGCAGTTTACTTTAGATTAGAATAGAATGTTGTTTGTCTTAATTTAGTGCACATTATTCAGAACAATCTACTGGTAACTTAATGACAGGGAGTGATTATTAAAAGCAGTAAGTCCGAATGCTGTCCTTTGCATGGGTTAACTACGTGCTGCCCTGATTTTTCTGTTTGGCCTTATTGGCAGAGGGGTTTGAGTCTAGACTTCTTCGGCACTGGGGTTGAACCGAAGGCCTTCATGCTGACCTGCATCTTCCCTTTTTAATTTTTTCTTAAACGATCTTGTTAAATCACTAAATTGTATGCACTGAGCTTGAATTTTACATCTTCCTACTCCAGCCTCTCAGAGTTTTGGGATTATAGGTTCTTGACCTAAGAACTTTTAAAGGGCTGTGTTTAAAATCTAAAATGACATTTTTTGATTTGGTTAAAAAATTCAAGAAAAAAACTAAAAATTCATAATGAAATAAATGCTAATAAAACATCCATAATACATAGTATTTTGGTGATTTTAGTCATTCTTCAATTATTGTTCATAATTTCTTTAATTTAAAAAAGTTTTGAATAAATTTTCTCATATGATAGTATTTAGATATTGGAATTATTGCTTATATAAATCAAATAAGTTATATAGTGCCAACTAATTTAATAAACATAATTTGTGATATGCTGACGAATTGCTAAGGGGAAAAATTAAATTTTAAAAAGGTGTAGTTTGGTTTCAGTTTCATACAATTAAGTTCACAAAAGGATGAAAACTAGACATAAGGGCGGTTCTGGCATTGAGATAGCATCAAAATATTTCTGGGCAGACTTTTATTTTTAGCTTGATATCTCTTTCTGCATGACCGATACGGTGGTGGTTAAGCACCGTGAGAGGATTAAGGATTCAATGCTGTGACAGCAAGCTCTATTTGTGCCTGTCCTATCCTTAAGTCAACAGAAAATAAGCAAGGTAGTTGCTTTTCTGTCAATATTGTCAGCTGGGGACTGTACTCCTGTAATGGCCTGTCAACCTTGATTTACTTATCTGGGAAGATTAGTAGAGGGGGAAAATACTGTTTTAATCATTGTCCTGGGAATCGACCTGCTCTTTCTCTGCAACTATTTAAGAAATTGGAGCATAAGCGCCAATCGCTTGAATAAGAGATGTGGCTCAGCTTCCCAAAAGACATAAAAGACCCCCAGTGCAGCAACCAATCCTGATTCTAGTCTTAATTGTGACCTGAAATTAAGCCTGAGACTCATGTTGCAGAGTGAAATCTTCAGAATTCACCAGGATGTTAAACTCATATTTTGCAATGAACTTAATTACAGTAATTGATTTTTTTAAATAATGAAGAAAGAAAAGTCAAGTGCATTAAGTTCATATTTTCTAATAGAAGATAAATGTCAGTTTATGTATTCCTAATAATAGATTAAAATTCACTCTAGATCTCTCTCTCACTTTTTTCCCCCACATTTTAAATGTGGAGCCCTTTCAAGTTGGTGGTACACTGCTTAAGCTAGAGCAGTGAAGAAATTAGTAAAGCTTTCTCTTAAGGAATTTCTGTAGAGACCACCACTGGGCCATTCAGATCATGATGGACTCAACGAAGGACCCCACCAAGGGTGCAAGGCTGTAAGTACAGAAAGTCCTCTGTGAGGGAGAGGACCTGACACCAAAAACTGAGAGATGAGAATGAGCCAGCCGATGGAAGAGATGGAAAAGAGTGTGTAAAGGAGCAGTAGGTATAAAGATTCAAGATGAAAAAGTGTAGCTCTGTCTAGTAAAAGACACAGTGAAGAAGGAGTTGAGGAGAAATAAGAGAACCAACAAATTTAGATAATTCTGTGTTATTATTTAATGAATACGTGTTGAAGGGAATTTCACTAAGTGCATTTAGGTGTACAAAGAACATTAAGAGATAATCCGTTCCTTCCACAACAGAAAAAGTTATTTTCTTAGTACAGATTAATTCTATAAATTAAAGATAAACATACCATAGCTTTATGTATGTTAATAATTAAATTTGTCTAAGTGACCAAAAAAAAAAAATCTTTACAAGAGTACACAGATGGCTAGGTGTGGTGGAGCATACCTATAATTCCAGCACTCAGGAGGCTGAGGCAGGAGGATTGCCATGAGTTTGAGGCTAGCTTGGGCCACATAGGGAGTTTAAGGCTAGCCTAAATTACATAGTGAAATCCTGCCTCAAAAAATAAAATAAATAAATAAATAAATTAATTAATTAAAAAAAAAGGAAATATATGGGTGATTGGACCTTTAAAGATATGTAATTTAACCAGGTGTGGTGGTGCATATTTGTCATCCCAGCATGTTGGGAAGCTGAAGCAAGAGGGTAGCAAGGTCCTCCTTAATGATGTAAAGTCTTTTAATGATTTAAAGACCCTGTTTCAAAATATAAATAAATCAGTTTTTAAAAAGGGCTGGAATGTAGTTCAGTGATAGGCATTGGGTTCAGTTCTTACTAAACTACTCACCTTCCAGCAGAAGATGCAGACTTCAGGAAGTTGAGCAACTGCTCTACAAAACACAAATATTTTTGATTTTATTATCATGAAATTTCAGATTTCTTCTGCTATATAACCTCTGAAAAAGGACTTTAACTTTCTGGGCTACAACCAGATCATCTAAAAAATAGAGGTTTTGTGGGAAAGCAGTTGATTTAAACGGATTTTGGAATCAATGATGTAATTTTTTTTTTTTTTTTTTGAGACAGGGTTTTGCTTTTGTAGTTCAGGCGGGCCCTGTGCTCAGCCTTGAACTCACAGCAATCCTCCTTCCTCTGTCTACCAAGTGCTGGGATTACAGGCATGAGTCACCATGCCTAGTACTGTGGTATGTGGTACTGATTGCTGGTGGGTGTGAGTCTCCATATGGGCATTGTTGTAATGTGGTTACTGGGGATCAAGCCCAGGCCCTTGCACTTACAAGACAGGCACCAGAACCATGAGCTAAATCCCTGGCCCAAATGGTGTAATTATTATTCACCAACTATTTTCAAAAGAAGACACAATTACAAAGTGAATGGTGAGTCTTCTTACTGACATTTTATTGGAGAAATAGGAATATTAGTTTACACAGAACAAAACAAGTATTACTTGTAGATCTGCTACACCTTGATTCACTACTGTGGTAAACACTTTATTTTATTTTATTTTTTTTATCTTTATTGGTACATTAAATATACACATCATGATTGCACTCCATAATGGGGATTTGTACCAATATAAGACACAACTTAATTCTCATTTTTTCCCATAGCCCTACCCACCCTACCACCCCCCCATATACATAAAATTTGTTTCTTTACTTTTTTGTTACAATCTCAACAACACTTTATATCATTTCTCTCTTTTCGTTCTGCCAAGTACTTTGTAATGTAGGTGCTATATTATTCCAATTTTACAGATGAACTAGCTGCAGGCTTAAAGACCCTAATGTCATATATCTGGTGAATGATAAATCATGCAGTCTGGCTTGTGCTCCTTCCATAATATTTAGGAGAAGCCCAGCTGCAGGCTAATCAAGAAATAACTCCTAGAGATCTCTTCTGGTACTACATTCTGGAGGAATTACCTAAGGAAGATACTTGCATAGTCTGGAATGGGTGCTAAGGAGAGGTATGAGTCTTTAAAAACAGAAAAGCTCTTGGGCCAGAAGCCAAGACGAGAGGAACCAGGCAGGGTAAGGCATCATTTGTTGAGGGTATACTTCATGGTATATATTCAATACTACATCCATGCCATAGGGCTTCTTACCTCCTAAGTCTTGAAATAATCATATGGAAGAAGCTATGGTTGTATCCTCTGACAGACAAGGATTTGCTCCTAGATGATTCATTCAAACTCCCCTTTCTTAGAGTCCTAGAGCTAGGCTCTTTCCACTAAAAGAAACTGAGTTTTAGGAAGGAAGATAGATAATTTCTAAGTGATATTTCCTTATATTTTAAAAACTCTCCATGTTTTAATTGTTGCTGTTGTTGTTTTCTTTAGGTTTTTTGAGACAGGGTCTCACTTTGTGGTTCAGGCTGGCCCTGAGCTTAGCCTCAAACTCATCACAGCAATCTTCATGCCTCTGCCTCCCGAGTGCTGGGATTACAGGCGTGAGCCACTACGCCCGGCACTGTGGTATGTGGTGCTGGTTGCTGCTGGGCGTGAGTCTCCACACTCAATATAGGTATGTGGTTACCGGGGATCGAACCGGGGTCCTTGTGCTTGCAAGACAGGCGCCGGAACCACTGAGCTAAATCCCCGGCCCAACCATGTTTTAATTTTTAAAAATGTATCGCTTCCCGGCCTTTTGGCTAAGATCAAGTATAATTTTTAAAAATTCGAATATCCATATTTTTCATATGCAGAAAATATTGTTAGTATTTATTTTAAAGTTTTCTTTATGTTTAGCTTGGCTTAATACATCCTCCTTTTCCCTTTTTTTTTTTTTTTAGGTTTTCTGAGACAGGGTCTCGCTTTGTAGTTCAGGCTGGCCCTGAGCTCAGCCTCCAACTCACATCACAGCAATCCTCCTGCCTCTGCCTCCCGAGTGCTGGGATTACAGGCGTGAGCCACCATGCCCAGCACTGTGGTATGTGGTACTGGTTGCTGGTAGGAGTGAATCTCCACACCCAGTATTGTTGTATGTGGTTTTTGGGGATTGAACCCGGGCCCTTACACTTGCAAGGCAGTGCTGGAACCACTGAGCTAACTCCCCACCTCTCCTCTGTTGTTTTTTTACTTTGGTCTCTATGATTAAAGGCTGACCGATGAAAAGTTAACAGTGTTGTAGTTACCATATTAAATAGACTTCGTGTTGAAGCAACTGAGTGTCATGCTGTGTGGAAGCAAGGAAAATTGACCTTGGTAGGCCAGCAGATCCCTTCAAGGAGAAAACAGAGAAGCAGGGTCTCCTGACATCCTCAGCTCCAAGCCAATCTGACATAATTGCCTGAGAACGGGACTCGAGTACTTGGAGTCTTTACTGATGCACAGCCTCAGAAATAATGATTGCAGCAAAATCAGGGCTCATGAATATGCAGCTTATTTCTGCTTTGACACACTTGAGTTATCTAAATTAAAAATATAAAATTATGGATTGCAAAGAGAGTGGCAGGGACTTTTTTATTTTAACAATTGGAAAATATCACTGGAAATGAAGTCTTCCTGCCAACATGAAGCACATAATAATCATGCCAGGAAAAGGATGCTTTTCTAAATGCTTGTTTTAAATAGATCCCCCCATCACCAAATTCTGTTTAAAGATAGACTACGGAAGCTTTAATTCATGTGATTTTTCTCTTTGTGAATTTCAGTTTCAGGACAATCCATTTTGGGACAGAATCTAACACCATTTCATTCACAAGATGTTCTTCTCGTCAGCATTTAGCCTCAGAAACTCTGGAATAAGAAGACTTGATTTTAGTGCCTTTTCCTTTCAAAAATCCTTCCTTTTTCCCCATGATCCCCTTGCATGTTCTAAGTCGTGTCTGTCCAGAGACTCTCACTTTATTAGCTTGACCCTGCAGACTCTACCACATGCACTACATCTTGTTTCTTTCTCTTCTGGTTCATCAAAACTATTCTTTTGGTTCTATTGCATTCAGTATTTTTGGAGATAATCTGATTTATAAATTTAAATGGTTATGTTAAAGTTGCATAATTGTTTAGATTACTATTTTCTTTTTTACAAGTTAAATTTGCTGACTTCATTTTCAAATGTCTGAGCGATACCAGGTGGTTACTATGTGGATAAAATTAACTCAATCACATGGCAACTACCAGCTGTAAGAAAACATAATTATTATAACTTTAAAAAAATCGTGTGTGTATGCATTTGTGTATGTGCACTTGTGTGTGTGTGTGTGTGTGTGTGTGTGTGTGTGTGTGTGTGTGTGTGTATGTGTGAAAATAACCAGAAAAAGCACAGGAGTTGGTGATAGAGAGGAGAGTTATATACATCAGACATTTTTCCATTTCTTTCTCTAGTGATTATGGTAGACATGGCCTAGCGTTATGCTACTGTTTTCTGTTACACTGGCTATGTCTTTCTCAGCAGCAGCTTAAAGCACCTTTGTCAATGAAAAAGAAATAGCATCTAAGGGTTAAAATCACATATCTTTCTTGAAAAAGAACAAACACTTTGGTGACTGGTGCTGGGTTGTGAACCAGGCGGAGAGAAGCCAAAGGTGCAGCGGTGGAGTGATGTTAAGACGGGGCATTGGTATGGGTAGAGCAGCTTCTCTGAAGCAAATTTCACAACCAAGAAGCAGTGTGAAAGGTCAAACGCCAAGGGAATGGAGCATGAAGACAGGCAATAACCAAGGGGGCATGAGACAAGTGTCAGCTGGTTAGAATGGGAGGTCTGGGAGAAGGGGTGCTGAAATCAACAAGACTCTTTGAGGCTTTGAAGTTTTATTTCTGGTTAAAAAAGTGCACCTTAAAACCTTTTCCAAATGTTCACCATTTACTTATATAACACATCTTGTCGATTACTTTTTTTTTTTTTTTCTTCAGTATCGTGGATTGAACTGAGGACATTGTGCTTGCCAAACAGATGTAGTACCACTGAGCTCCATCCCTGGCCCTTAATTGTCATTTTTGAATGTATAGGTTGGCACAGCTGCCATCTTCTTTATATTTCTCAATTGGCTTCTGTAATAGAGGAAACAGACATTTTTCTTTGTTTATTTTTTATTATTGCATATAATGATACAGTAATGAGATTTATTTGTTCATAATTTGACATATTGATGCATGTATAGAACATATTTTGATTATGCACATTCCTATTTTCCATTTTCCCCCTTTCTTCTTCCTTTTGTCCTCCTCTCTCTGAGGCAGATATTATTGTCAACTCTCACCTGACAAATTCACTATCTCAGATGGCTAGAGACGCTCCTTTTGTATTTTCAGCACTGGCTCACGCTCCACCCCATGCACAAGAAAGGAATGAAAACCTGCATAGAACTGAAACAGAGGATTATGTCAGACTCTGGAGAAAAGCCAAAGAAGTATGTAGTCATGGTTAGGAGAGGAAAACTCCAGCTTTCCTATGACCTCTTTTCTCTGGACCAGTGAAAAGAGAGAAATGGAGATGTTAAGTCTTCCCCATCATTGATGGCCTAAACCAGTTTGCTTGAAATTGGATTTACTTCCAATTTACAATGACCAATCAGAGTTGAGAATTGAGGCTGTTACCTGGATAATTTAGGGACAAGGAAGGGATCTAGTTTTACTGAATTAAATAGGTAAATTTGGATCTGTATTGTGAAAATTATTTCCTCAATTTCTGATTTTTTTTTTAAACTTTGTCTAAGGAGAATAGTCTACTGTTATAGAAAAATGCAATAATAAAAGAATAAAGTTGTCTAAGGTAATTGTTTCCTCTTTCATTTCTGACAGGGTGTTTCTTGCTTGCTGTGTTAGTGTATAAAGTAATGCACATCAGGTGGCTGATGCAGTAGAAGTGCATTGTCTTATCAGTTCTGTAGGTTAGAAGTCCAAGGTCAAGTGCTGATGTGGTACTTCTGAAGGCAGTATGAGAGAATGTTTCCTGACTCCCAGCTAGCTTCCGGTGGACTGTTGGTAATCTTCAGTGCTCCTTGGCTTAGAGAACCCTCTCCTTTCCACTTTTTATAAGAAAAGTAATTATATTAGATCAGAGCCCACTGTATTGTCCTCATTTTAATTTAATTAACTCTGCAAATGCCCTGTCTCCAGACAAGGTCACATTCTGAACTACCAGGATTTCAGACTTCACCTTTTGGATTTTAGTTATGGTGGGGAGGACAGTCCCCTAATACTTAAATATGTTACCTAGATCCCTAATGTATCCACTGAATATGTAATTATAAACTTGCATCATATAGTCAGAATGCCCGTGCTTTCATTAGGAGAGTTTAGTTGAATAACATTTTCAAATACGCTTTTCTCTTTCTAACTTGAAATGAAAGAGTCAGAATTTATCAATATCTATCCAGCACTGTGTTGGCGCGGGGTAGTAATCCCTTTTCCTATTTGGGAAACAGAATCGGATGGACAGCTGGCTTCAGAGTCTGCATGAAGAGTACATAATCCTACTTATATAACCCATCATGTTTGCAAAATCTGCACTGCAGTTTTGGGGAGGGAAATGAGATGTTTGGAAATAAAATCTGCTGTGCAGGAGTGGAAAATTTATCTCCTTTTCACATTATTTTTCTTGTCTACATTTTGATTTTGCATTCTCAAGAGGTGCGTACACTTGCTTGAGTGTTTTGCCTCTGCTCGCACGTGTCAGGAATGCAGAAAGAGTGAATTATGTTGCTAGGACTTCCTTGACCTTCTGTACCATATGAAAGTTATTTAATACTTTCAGGGTTATAATTTTATAAAGTCTAGAGTACATTGCTCTAAACTGAGGTGAAATGAAGAAAGATATTAATTAGGAATGAATAGTTACACAGTTCTTAAAACTGGAGAGGTTGAACTAAACATGATGGTGCTTGATTATAATCCCAGTACTCAGGAAGCTGAGGCAGGACGATTGCTGTGAGGCCAAGGCCAGCCTGGTTTATATAGTCACTTCAAGGCCAGCCTGAGCTATGCAATGAGTCCTTGTTTCAAACAAAAAGAGGTTCAGTGTTCAAATTGATTGTAAATCTGTGAACTCAGTCATTATATCCATGTGCTGGCAATCTGTTTTTTTTTTTAAGTCAAATGCTTTCATCCTGATGCTGATTTATAGCTCCATTTCACCCCCCTTTTTTTTCTTGCTAGACAGTCATTCCTTTATTGTAAGTGGTTCGGCTGGGGCTGCTGATTATACAGACATTTTGGGGCAGTGGTGAATCGAATTAACTAATCAACTAGTGACAGTAATTAGACTAAGGGTGGGTATATGAAAAAGCTGTGTAATCAGAGACCTGCCCTGGGATTTTAATAATCGTGAAGAGAGATTGGAGGAAAGAAACATTCACTTTCCTCTGAGTTTACTGACAGTGTCCTCGTATCTGAAATCATGACCTGTTCAGTGTTTTATGGCAGCATCTTCCAAATCACACGAAGGCACAATAGCAGTCAGCACTCAGGGGGTGGGGAGGACACCGAGTGGGCGTATTAAAATATCATTTGTATTCTTAGAGAGGGTCAGTTTCATGGGTCAATAAAGTTATTCCATTGCTTAAGCTGGTTTCAATTGGCATTCTGTCAGTTGCAACAGAAGTAGTCTTTTTCTAATGTAATTCATAAAAAGAAAAAAGCAATAATACGTACATTAAAAGTTCAGGGTATCTGTTTGCACTGGAAAGGAAAACTTTCTGCAAGTAGTCATATCTGAAAGGTATTGTGAAATATGGTATTTTTACTTCTTAAGGTTGTAGCCATTATTTGTTAATGTAGTTACCCTTCTTTCCCATCATTGCCTAGGATTTCAATTCCCAAACCATCCTCTGCCTGCTCATAATTTTGTGTAATAAACCACCCCAAGTTAATGACTTCGTATGACTACTGTTTCGTCACTTGTCGTCATTTTCTGGATCAAGCATGTGAATCAGACTGGTTGGGTGTTTGTCTTTCATTGCCTGCTGTTGACAAAGGCTTCTTGATGTTATCTAGTTGGTCTGGCCCAGAAGTTCTAAGAATGTTTCTTCCATTCCTGCCAGGCACTGTGGAAGTCGTTCCTGGTGTCTTTTGTTTATTTGGGTTCTCTTTTCTTATTTATTTTGGGTTTGTGTTTTAAAAATATTTTTTCCTCATTATCTTAGCAAGGTTTATAGTGGGAGCATATCTTCAACCTGGCATTTTTACCTGCAAGTGGCCAAAATGTAGTTTATAAAGTACTTTAGGTTAAACCAATCAAATCAAATAAACTTGGGTTGTGATTTTGTTTTCTTGGCTAGTAGCCAAGAAAATGGTTTGCCATTTATTTAGCAACTATTTACAGAACAGAATGTTTTTGGTTTAACAGGTACACAGCAAAATATGTGTAAAATTTCTAATAAACTTCCAAAATAAAAAACAAACAAACAAAATCACAGTATTTTAGGTTTAGATTGCATTTCCTGTTTGCAACACAATTCCTTCAGTAATTGTGAAGGAAAAAGTGGAGCAAACAGATACCTACTTTGGTAGGTATCTGTTTTTTTTTGAGACAGGATCTTGCTTTTTTTCTAGTTCAGGCTGGTCCTGAGCTCAGCCTCGAACTTATAGCAATCCTCTTGCCTCTGCCTCCCAAGTGCTGGGATTACCATGCCCAGCACTGTGCTATGTGGTACTGACTGCTGGTGGGCTTGAGTCTCCACACCAAGCACTGTTGTATGTGGTTACTGGGGATCCAACCCTGGTCTTTGCAGTTGCGAGGCAGGCTCTGGAACCACTGTGCTAAATCCCCAGCTCAAGCCTTTTTGATTGCAAAGAAAAGAAAACGATTCCAGGTGTAGAAGGTAAACATCACACTTCTTTCCCTGTATATTCTCATCAGCTACCAGGGTCACACTTGTGGTCTTCCAGGGTTGTTGCAGGTAGATCATCAAGATTTTCTTGATTCTTGCAATTCTGTTGTTACTCAAAGTTCCCAGTTAAAATAAAAGATACTCTGCTAAATTTCAGATTTAGTTCAACTTGTTATATGTCATATATATCACAGAATAATATAAAATTATTATTTGTTTGAATTTCTAGTTTATCTGGGCCTCCAGTATTTTTTTTTTTTTTTTTTTTTTTTTTTTTTTTTTTTTTTTTTTTTTTTTTTTTTTTTTTGCTGAATTTGGAAAGTTTAGTTCATTCTGACATGGCCTGGCTGGGGTTTATGAGAAAATGCACTCTACATTTTGAATAACTCCCTAGTACGAACTGATTCCCACTTCATCCTTTACCACCACCACCAAAAAAAAAAAAAAAAAAAATTAGTTTTCATTTACTATTTGTAAATCTGCAGTCATTTTTTAGAAAAATCCTAAAGAAAAGTGGATGTTATCTCTTCTTTTTAACTTTTACTTGCACCACATGTAAACTTTTTCAGCACTAACATCATTGCCATGCGTCATATTCAAAGCTGTGAGCCGTGATGATGTGCCAGGCATACTGCTAAATGCTTCATAGGTATTATTACATTTAATTTTCACCCTAAGAGAGGTAGGATTAGTATAATATTCTTTTTTCTTTTTCTGAGACAGAGTCTTGCTTTGTAGTTCAGACTGGCCCTGAACTCTACTGTGTAACCCAGGCTAGCCTCAAACTCACAGCAGTCCTCCTGCCTCTGCCTCCCGAGTGCTGGGATTACAGGCAAGAGCCAGCACTCATGGCAGTGTGGTACGTGGTACTGATTGCTGGTGGGCATGAGTCACCTTGCCAGGCATTGTTGTATGTGGTTACCAAGATGAACTTAGGACCTGCACTTGCTAGGCAGCCACTGAAATCACTGAGCTAAATCCCTGGCCCCAGTATAATATTGTTTTACAAGTTGAGAAAGCTGCAGTTCACAAACTTTAAACAATTTGCCTAAGACCAGTTCATAAGTGATTCAGAGGTAGTAGAACACTAGTGTTCCTGAGAATAATTCTGTTGGAAAATGAAGGATGAAAACATTACTTCAACCCACTGATTTTTTTCCTCAGTGCTGAGGATCAGTGCTGGGCTGTTCTACCACTGAGCTAAAAGCACGGTTCATTGTTTTTTTTTTTCTTGAACCAAGGCCTCACTTTGTTGCCTAGGCTGGGCTCCAACTTGTGATCATCCTCTTTAGCCACTTGAATATTTGGGATTAGAATCGTGTGCCACCACACCCAGCTAGTCCATCGCATTTCATTTTAAAGTGTTAGTAAGGGCCGGGGATTTAGCTCAATGGTTCCAGCGCCTGTCTTGCAAGCATAAGGACCTGGGTTCGATCCCCGGTAAACACATACCTATACTGGGTGTGGAGACTCAGGCCTAGCAGCAACCAGTACCACATACCACAGTGCCGGGCGTGGTGCCTCAAGCCTGTAATCCCAGCACTCGGGAGGCAGAGGCAGGAGGATTGCTGTGATGAGTTTGAGGCTGAGCTCAGGGCCAGCCTAAACTCCAAAGCGAAAACCTAAAAAAAAAAAAAAAAAGTGTTAGTAAGTTTTCTTTTCCCACAGCCTTTGGGTTTTTGTTCTGCCCTGGCCACCAAGACACCCATATCTCTGGGTTCCTTGTCTCTTGTGCCCTCATGACTCTGGATGAACTCTCTGGCCTTCTTAGTTGCTCGTTTTTGTAGTCTTGTTGGACAGATTCAAATTCCAAAATAGAAGACAGCTAGTAACCCAGCAGACACTGACTTACATTTCATCCCCTCAGGATGTGAATCCTTTTTCATTATGCAGAACAGTGTTGTGTGGTTCTATAGTGTAGGACAAAACCTGGATGAAACCCCTGGATTCAGTGCTCAAAGCATTTGCTTTGGCTTTGCGAAAGCAGGCCAGAAGATAATTTTTGTTTACATAGTGACTCAGCCCGAGGCTAGGTAACTGGTCTGTATTATCTTCACTTTCCTTCTTAGAAAAAAACCTAAATTCCTACACTGGAATGATTGCACCATTGCATGTAAAAATTTTAGAGGTTATTGTTCTGCATTTTAAACAACTCCCCAGTATCAATTCTTTCCTGCTTAAGTTCTTTACCACTGAAAGAAAAAAAAAAACAAAAAACTACTTTTCATTTCTGAACTATCTCACCTTGTACCTATCTGAGTCTCTACGTGTTTATATAAATTAAATCAGAAGACCCTGATGGAACCTACTATGGAGGACTATTTGCTAGCTCTTTCTGTTTATCTCAGCAAACATTACCCTACATTTTGGGGCTGTGATTGAAATTGGGAGCACAGAAGAGTCTGGGAAGGACAGAGGACACTTGATTGTATCAAATGAGTGGGAAAATCAGGCTTCTTTATAAAGGTGGTCTGTGTCTCTATATGGAATTATTATAGCAGTCTGGATCTGTCTCTACTTTCAGGGACACGGTACAAAAAATGCTAAAGATAGCTTAGGCTTTGGCACACGTCAGCTCTGTGACTGAGCAATTCATGTGACATCGTCGGAGTTCAGTTTTCTCCTTTGCAAATCGAAAGACGTTCAGCATCTCTCTAACTTCAGTTATCTGCTTACATTTCGTTTTAAAAATGACATCTTGTCTTAGAGATATGATATAATCATATGGAATAATATCATATTATTATTTTTTAAAAAGTCTTTCTGACTGGCCTTCTCTATCTCTTTTACTTGAAGTAAGAGTGTGGGCAGCAGTAGTCAGGTGAAGCATGATGAAGACGGTGGCCAGGTGAGAAGAAGCTGGAGCCCAGGCAGAGCCAGGCCAGAGGAGTGTAGTTCTGAGCTTAGGACCCAGCAAAGCCAAGGGAGGGTTTGTGGGGATATGTGAAAGACAGATCTGGGCTTATGGAAAAGATTTTTGAATGAGGTTTGGGCCCAGACAAGGGAGGAAGACATCTAGGGAGGTGAAGGATCTAAGACTAAAGATTGGTGATTTGAAACACTGGCTGATGAGAGATGAATTCTAGAGAGCCCATCCATGTTAATTACTCTGTACTTTATGTTGGCCACCTTTTTCCCCAAAGCACTAGGCTGCAGTGTCCTATGCCTTGTTCTGGGTCTCTTATCTCTTAGCCATCACCTGTGTGGTCTTCTGTGGGGAAGGGCTGAGAGAGGAAAATGCAGCGTGAGGATTTCCATGAAGAGAGCTGAGAAGTGAAGAATATTGGGAGTTCCAAATTAAAACTCTAACGAACCTTCCCATTTGTGTCCTACAATGTCCTTCCAGAGTGTTGCTACTTACTGAGGGGGAGAAGATTGTTAATGAAAAAGGCCAGCTTGCGGTGAGCGTGGTGGGTATGCCAGTTTTCTCAGGACTCTTGGAGGCTGAGACAGGAGGATTGCAAATTCAAGTCCAGCCTGGGCAAGTAAGAGAATTAGCGAGATCCTGTCTCAAAATATAAAAAAGGAAAAGGCTGGGAATGTAGTTCAGGTTAGCTTCAGTATCACCAAACACCCTAAAGGAGAAAGAAGGAAAAGAAAAGGCCAACTTGTAGGTTCCTTGTTCTTTGTCATTCACTGTAATACACTTGAAAATCTGTAGAAAAACAGATGGTGTATATTTATTTTTTGGGCAGTTATCTTGATCACCATTATTTTCAGGTAACCTAGTTTTCTTTTCATTATGCTCTTACAATCAAGCAAATTTTAGGAACTGAAGAATAACTCGAATGATTTCAAATGTAACTTGGACTTGCTAGTTGTACCTTTACCACTGAAAGAAAAAAAAAATTAGTTTTCATTTCTGAATTGTCTTACATTGTACCTCTCTCAAAAACTAGTTGTTAGCTTTTCGGTAGATAGTATCTCTGAAATTGCTGAACAGTGATAATGGTTGCCTAGGTTGCTTCTCAGGTACTTGAAGAGCTTTTTATAATTGACGCTACTGACTCTTCAGCTGGGCTTACTCAGGCATCTGATAGGTGAGCTAATAATGTCAAGAGGCCAAGAACCCCATCCCTTAGATCCTGGTAATGCTGCTATTTCCTGAACACGCATCCCACGCAGAGCCAGCTGTGCTGAACACCGATTACTTCACATCCCATCACTTCAACCCCATGCTTTATATCACTCTGCTTCTTTAGTCCACAAATATCCCTAGACCTTACCTTAGAGATGGAGGTTTGGGGTTTGGGTCTCCCCCAGCCCAACTCAGCTATCTTGTGAATAAGCTCTTCTTTGCAAAACTGGTGGTTTTGATGGTTGACTTACTGAGAGGCAGGCAAAATGGGTTTGGTTTGGTAGCTGTCCTTAAAAAGTGAATGCAAAGACTGTCAAATTCATTTTGTACTGATTGTCGGTTGAACATCGTAGTATGAACATCCCAAGTCTGAATGGTTACAAATAGAAAACTGATCTCATGTGATGAGTCAAAGTCAAAAGGCAGGTAGACTAGAAATACTATGTACAATTATCTGTGTATAGGATATAATTGAAAAACAAATGGATTTCCTGTGTGGACTTGGGTCCCACTCCTAAGGTATTTCATTTTGTACATACAAAATTCCCAAGTGTGAAAAAATATGAATTGTTACTGGTCCTAAGCTTTTCAGAGAGGGATATTCAGCCTATATTTAGAAATTCTGGTGTCTGAATCACCTATTATGCTACCAATATTCACTTGACTCCATTACTACCCATTGTACTAGTCAAAAAATATTAATTGTTTACTCTTGAGAAAGGTTTTTATGAACTTGAGCATATAGTTGCCAGAGATAATGACCCTGGCTGTGAAAGATGGTAAAACTCCAGGAGACTCAGATATGAGGCTGCTGCTTGAGCATAGACAATGTGCTGACATATTGTTGGTTGAAATTTTTTTTTTATGGTTTAACAAGTAATGTTTCAAAAATTGATTTTATTCCACAGGGCTTTTGCAAACAGTACTATTTTGTAGGTGCAAGTTTACTTCAAGCAAAGTTCATGCATTTCAACATAGAAACAGGAATGTTATAGCCTGATATGAAAACCATGAAGGACTAAAGAGCAATACTTTGTTTGAAATTCATCTTTTACTTCTTAAACTAGTCAAGATTTTTTAAAAGGCTTAGAAAAATAGAAGAAAAAGTGTCTAAAGTTTCTCAGAATTCTAAATCTGTGTGGGATTACTTCTTAAAGCAGGGCAAGAAATCAGAGGCATTTAAAAAAATTCTAGAACTTCATCATCAAATTCTACTCTCTTCCAAATCTGACATTTTTAACGTGAAATTATTGACTGATTGGTTCATTATTTGCAATTAAGAAAAATATGCATATTGAGTAGTAAAGGCAAATAATTGCAACTTTACTTATTAAGATAATTGACCATCACTCAGATATTTCAGATTTAAACCTAATTAGGGTTATAGAAAATTATCTCTACAATATCCCAATATAAATATTTACTTATTTTACTAATTGCACATATAGAAAGTCTACCAAAAGTATAAATAAGGGAAAGAAAAACTTGTATACATATTGTAATAGGTAAATTTATTGAGAAGTCATCAGATTAATATGAGTTATTGCTGGCCTATACAATGATATAGTTATACCTGTTATTTATTCTTATCATATGTAAATAAGCAATTACTCTTTGATCCCATTATTATTGCTAATTTATTTTGTATTGTTAATTGAGACAGTTGTTGCTTCCAAGAATATTTTACTGTATGACAGTATCTGGTTTGTCACTGTATTGCCAACATGGCTGTGGTTTGTTTTCTCCTCTCTGACTGGTGTTAGGAATCAAATTCTCAGAAGAAGAATGGACACTAGTAAGACCCTCAACTATTATGCTGAATAGGTTGAAGAGTAATATAAACATTCATCCAAAGACATCACTGCAAGACAGAAGATAACAAGGTCTCCAGAGTAGTGGCAGAGATTCCTTAACTCACTGACCTTTAACCCACAGCACAAAAACAACAGAAGCATGAAAAAGCACAGCAACTCCATGCTCCCTCAAATCCCCAAATTAAAAGCTGATCTCAGAGACCCTGAAGTAGAGGAAAGTACTGTATAGGCAAAGAACTAAAGAACCAGGTGGTCAAAATGAAGAGATGAAAGAAGAAACATAAAAGCAAATACATAAGACATTTAATGACCTCACAGAAAATTTAGTTAAATGGATACAGTATTTTACCAATGTTTAGTGACCTTAAAAAAGAAACTAACGGTAAGGGCCGGGGAGTTAGCTCAGTGGTTCCGGCGCCTGTCTTGCAAGTGCAAGGACCTGGGTTCAATCCCCGGTAACCACATACAATACTGGGTGTGGAGACTCACGCCCCAGCAGCAACCAGTACCACATACCACAGTGCCGGGCGTGGTGGCTCACGCCTGTAATCCCAGCACTCGGGAGGCAGAGGCAGGAGGATTGTGATGTGAGTTTGAGGCTGAGCTCAGGGCCAGCCTGAACCACAGAGACCCTGTCTCAAAAAAAAAAAAGAAACTAACGGTAAACTGCTTGAGTTCAACAAGATGATACAGGACATGCAAGGCCACTTTGGAAAGAGGAATGGAACATATGAAAAGAAAGCAACCAGCAATAGATGAAGTGAAAAATTCAGCATAAAATATGAGTAGTTGATGTGAGGAGAAATATCATAAATAGAATATAAGGCTGTTATGGTAGAGTGTAAACTTAGTGATACTCCAAAACAAGACATGATGCTGGAGGGATTCAGCAACTATTAGATAACTCACCCCCCCAAAAAAGACCCTCAGCATTATAGGAATAAGGGAAATATTAGAAGACAACTCAAAAGAAATATAAATGTGTCCACTGAGATCATAGAAAAATTTCCAAATCTAGGGTAAGAAGTCAGTATTCACCTCAAGCAGCATATAGACCCTAAATAATGATGATTAGAAAGGACCTCTCTCCATTTTGCTCCTTAGTTATGCTTTGGGTTCCTCACACAAGAGAGATGATGTGATACGTAAACTTGTGCACACCCCATTTCATAAAACAAAAACTATTGAATTTGGAAGGACAGATGGACACTCCTGCGATCACAGTGGGGAGCTTCAATGCATCATTCTCACAATTAGGCCAGCTAGACAAAAAAATTTACAACAACAACAAAAAATCAGAGTTAAACCACACCATCAACATTTAAAAATAAATGTAATTTATTTTTACATTTAAAGTCTACATTTTTAAAATCCAAAAAGAGAATGCACTTTTTCTCTACAGCACACAAAATAAGCCATCTCTTAGGCTCTTTTATCTCAAATAAAGCATGATTCAATAAGTACAGAAGAATCGAAGTTGAAATAATCTCTTGCGTACTGTAAGATCACAGCAGAATGAAGCTAGAAATCAACAGCCATAGAAATCAACAGCTAGAAATGACAGTAACTGGGCAAACACATGGAGGTTATCATAGACATTATTGACTATCAGTGGTTCACAGAAGAAGTCAGGGAAAAAATAAAGAAAATTCCTAGAATCAAATGAAAATGAAGCACAGTATACTAAAACCTTTGGGTCATAATGAAAGCAGTTCTAAAAGAAAGCTGTAAGTGCACACATAAAAAGAAGAGTGAGATCCCAAATAAATAACCTTTGATGTTTCTTGAGGCCTTACACAAGGATCACTCAAATGTGAAACTCACAGAAGGGAAGAAATTATAGACGTCAGAGAAGAAATTAATGAAAAGATTAAATATATATTACAAAGGCTTAGTGAACCAAAGAGTTGGCTTTTTGGGGATGGAGGAGACAAGAAGGAGAGGAGGGCAAGGGGAGAGAAAAAGGGCCAGGATGGGATATATATGTATCAATTCCTTATGGTGAACCATGCACCTTAAAAATGTATTAATGAAATTTTGAGAAATAAGTGATCAAATCAGGTTAGTGGTAATTTAGTAGTATAGTTATCAAAGAAGAGTATAGAAATATTACTTTTTAATTGATCCTAGATTGGAAGAGTTCCTAGGTACTTAAAAAATAGAGAATGAAATTGTGGGGAAAAATAGTGGTGTGAGAATATAATACAATAACAATACCACCAAATCAAAATCCTACCCTCAAACTGGATTGTATTGTTGGCCTCATTTTACTTCTTTGTTGTACTAAGTGGGATATAATGGCTAATTCATTTTATTTTCAGTTATCTTAAAGTTAAGTCACTATCAACAGTAAACCAATTGATGAGTAGAAAATCTCCATTTTTTTCCCATTTAATTAGTACCAGATTCCTGCTTTGAAGAATCTTTGTCATGTAATGGGTCAGCCAGGCTATTCACTGTAGTAAATTAAGCTACTCTCTGGTGCCCTGAGCTATACAGATAATCACCACTGGAATTCTGTTAGTAGGTGAGAATTTTCAAGGGTTCGGAGTTCACTTTCACTGGATAATGAAAAAGCAGTTTCTTCATAAACTATTGTTCACAGAATTGATTGCTTCTGAGCATTTCTGACCTTGTCTAATTACCGTGGTAAAATATTAAACATTGTTATTAGATGTTATTAAGCTGCTTTTAAAAATTATTTTAAAAATTAATACATATACCCAAAGTACTATTATGATGTTAAAAAGTCATTTCCTTGTCTAATCATCCTGTCATTAAACAAAAAATGAGACAACCCTATAGATATAATCCCTAGAAAAGATCTTGGTATCAGGTCATTCAACTATGTTAGTTGATTGGTAAGGGAAATGACTGTGCAGAGATACAGCTGTCAAAGGTCAACAGAATGACAATTCAAACTCAGTGAAATTGGCTTCAAATACACAAAAGAAAATCATTTAGTATAGTCGAGGTAAGCATTGTTTTTGAGAAAAGTCAAATCGTATTATTTAATCATTTTATTCATAAGACTCACTTCCAAATTATTTGAGGCTTGAGTTGCAGTTATTAAATTATCAAACACATACAGAGGAAGAAACAAAAAGATAATGGCCACCAATATTTCTATCGTCCAGTTTTCACATTATTAGGCATCTTGCTAGGGCCAAGGATTCAAATCAGTGGTACCACGCCTGCCTCTCATTAGCTTGCATGCTACCTTTGGTTAGGCACCAACACTTTAACATAGGGGCATTAGAGGGACACTTCTCAGACCATGAGGAAGATATTCTTTAAGATGCAAGATGATAATTACAATAATAGAAATGTTTATATGTTTGCAGAATAAGATTTTGGTTAATTTTTTTTTTTGAAACAGTACATCGTTAGAGAAGGTTGAATTGATGGTCTGTCTCTAAGAGATGCATATAGTTTTGCAACATGCATTAGTTTAATTCCAGTTCTCAGCATAGCTTTCATATTTAATTTCCCTTTAGCATATGTACTTTTTAAAAAAAATGCTATCATTAAAAAAATATATGTATACTTGAGTTTCAGAATCAAATAAATTCTCAAGATTTATTTTAAAGACAGCAGTTTTCTCCTAACCTTATTTTTCTATTTTCATCCATCCCTGATCCTTGCGAGGCAAATATTTCTTCAGGTTTATCTTTTGGTATTTATCTCCAAGATTGTAAATAAGAGATTGGCTGTGAGTATGATGTCTTGATTCTTCTCTTTTTGGCACTTGTTATGACCTGTCTACTATGGAAGAAAACATTCATCTTTCTCTTCAGAGCCTACATCTTTCAACTCATATAGGTAATTACTGTCCTCCTCTGCCACTTCTGGACTTGCCATAAACTCAATACAGTTATATATATTGTAATGTTTGGTCAGAAAACTGAGTGTTCAGCTAATGTAGTTAGTGTCTATCGATACCATTCAGGCCTTAGTCGTGTGCTGTATGAGAACTATTTTTGTTTTGTAGACTTTATTTCTTGTTGGAGTTAATATGGTTTTATTTAGATTTTTAGGTATGTATCAAAGCCCATGCTCACCTGAGAAGGGCAGTTTGATCTTTTGCTGGCAAGATGAATAGATGAGAAGTAGACTGAAGAAGAAGGACATGGGCTGGGATTTAGCTCAAGTTGTACTATGCCTACCTTGGAAGCACAAGGGCCCAAGTTTGATCCTTAGTACAAAAAGCAAAACAAAACAGAACAAAACAACAACATCAATGACAGCAGCAGCAGCAACAACAACAACAACAACAAGCAAAAGAAAGGAGGACATCTGCAAAAACCCTGTGGTGAAAGGACAGTGGTAGGTGAGGGATGTTGAAATGGTCCCTTTGAGTCCAATGTGGAGATCAGAGGAGGGAGGAGTGGAATAGCTTCTTAGGATTAAGAAGGGCCAGCCATCGCTCTGCTAGGTATATACACACAAAAATTAAAAGATTCATATCACAGTGACATATGTGCACCTATGTTTATAGCAGCTCAGTTTGTGATTGCTAAATCTTGGAAACAACCCAAATGTCCATCAATTGGAGAATGGATAAAAAAGCTGTGGTTCTTCTACAGAATGGAGTATTACTCTGCCATAAAAAATG
>PVIR01015450.1:0-38078 GCA_004026965.1 Petromus typicus
TTTTTTTTTAACTATTAAGTTTTTTCTTTCCATTTTTTTATTTTCCCTTACCCACCCTCTCCCTCTTCGCATATTTTCTTCCTATTTTACATTACATATCATACATATCATTTTGACATTCATTTAGACCTATGGTTTTCACACTAGAGAAAAGATACAGTACTTACACACCTGTGTCCTATTTATTTCACTTATGAGTATGTCCTTAAGGTATAGCCAGTTGAGTATAAATGGCTCAAAGTTATCATTCTTTATGCCTGAGTAATATTTCATTTTATAGAAAAAACACATCTTTTTTATCCAGTCCTCTGCTGATGGGCATTTGGGCTGTTTCCAAGATTTGGCATCCACAGATTAGTGTCTTGCACTCACCACTGTCGGGTCTAAGGAACTCAAGCCTCTTTCTCCTCTATCAGCTTGGGAAACTTCCTCTAGTATCTCAAGGCAGTCTTATTTCTCTTTACTTTGACTATCATCGGTGAGCATAAATATTTGGAGCAAAAGCTACAAAATAAAGTCATCTACTTTCTATGGGCTGTTGCAGTTTCCCTCGGTTAGTGAACACAGAACCCACTACTTCCTACAAATGAGAGTGGGAAAAGAACAGCAGACATGGAAATAATCACATGAATTATTATTGCAGAATAATTTCTAGCCATACTCATTTATTTGCTAAACTTTTTTCTTTTTATTCAGTTATTTACTGACAAATGTTTCTAAAAATATATGTTTATGGTGGGCAAAATGATATTTTAAAATCTGCATATGTTGTGGAAAATCTATCAAACTGTCTAACATATGTATTGCTTCACTTTTGCGTTCAGAACACTTAAAATCTGTTCTAGAATTTTCAAGTAGGTAATATTTTGGTGTTAACTCTACCCGTTACAGTGTATAACAGATCTTTGGAACTTATCCTCCTTAACTGAAATATTGTGTCCCTTGAAGCAATACCTCCTATTCTTTGGTTTATGATAACCACCATTCTGTTTATATGTATGAGACTGTTTTATGTTACACATATAAATAAATTCTGAAGCATTTATTTCTCTGTTTCTGGGTTACTTCACTTGGCATAATGTCTTCCAGGTCCATCCATGACGTTGCTAATAACAATTTCTTTCCTATTTCCTGTTATCACTTTTAACCATCCCAATTTTCCACACCAGGAAAGGAAGAACTGCTATTATCTGGATCAGTTTGTATTCAAAAGCTAGTACAGTGCACAGTAAAATGTAGAATACATGAAAAATACAACCGACATTAAATATTTATTTATGTTTCTTGTTTTAAGGACATTACTTCACATTCCATACATATTTAATAAATAGTGAGTGAAAAAACATGAGAATTGACATCACAACATGAAGGGCCATTTCACATGGTCTTTAACTGTGTGAGTGAGATGCACCGAGGCGTGCTGAGTGTGGCAAACTGACTTATCTAATCATAGGACTGTCACAAAAGGAAATCTACCAAAAAGGTTCTCATTTTCTATTGTATATTCCTGTTTTCTCTGGTTCAAGTTATTTGTTTCTGTACTACTTTTCTAGGCTTATATAAAATTTCACTTTGATTTATGATTGTAATGTATATATAACATGTACCAATAACACCAATTAAAAATTTCACTGATATTATAGTTGAAAATGTGGTATAAAATTGTTGAAAGAGCGAAATAATTGATTAAGTAGCTGAAAATTCCAGATAATAGTACATACTTGGGCAATATACAGAATCTCATCTATCTTTATAAAGAAGAAACCAAAAGAACTGTCACATTGATTCATTCTTTTGGAAAAATCTACAATATTAGAATGAACATATTTCATTATTAAACAAACTCATGGCCTAGGAAATTCATTATTTTTATTCTTCACTGATTTGACTAAATTAAATTAGAATTATTATCTATGGTTATCTCAGAAAGGAAAAAATATAAAAACTTCCCTCCTGAGACATAGTAGCCTGCTATGTTCTCTGAACTTACTCTTTTATGGACAAACTACATTATTAAGGAACTGATTATTCATTTATATGTAAGGTAAGGTTTAGTATTAGTTGATATTTTATCCTCAAGGCCGAAAACAATACTCCAAATTTCATTAAAATTATGCAGTTTTATTTTGAAGCTCAGCAAACAACTAATAAGGATCTTCACATTTATCTGTCCTCTTTCTCTGCTGTTATGTATGTGGATTCATATCTGCTATAGTTTGTATCTAGAATGTTCCCCCAAAAGACTGTGTGTGAAAGGCTGAGCCTCTAGCCTTCAGTAATAACAGAAGGGAGTGAAAGCTTGAAGAGGTGGAGCCTAGTGGGAGGTCTTTAGGTCATTGGAGGTGTGGCCTTGAAAAGGATAGTGAGACCTTATCCAGGCCAGGAGCTGAGCAGTTTGCTTCAACGGGCAGTGCCACATGATATATTAGCTTACAACAGGCCCAAAATTGAGAGACAAACCATTACAACTGTAACCTCTACACTGTAAGGCAAAATAAACCTTTTATTTTTATAAATTGTTTATCTAAAGATACTTGTCATAGTAATAGAAAGTTGAATAACAGTGTGATATCATTTTAAAAATTTCAATACAGCTTTGCTCATAAGCTCCTCTCTGTATTGCTACTTTCAAATACTTTATTTTTTAAAATCTTTATTGGTACATTATGAATACACATCATCATCGCATTCAACATTGAGAGTTTATACCAGAATATGACACAACTTGATTCTCATTTTTTCCCCTTTCCTTCCACCCTGCAACCGCCCACCCCCTATATAGATAATCTTTGTTTCCTTTTTTCTTTATTATTATCACATTCATTTTCCCTTGCTATTTACCCCCACACTCTCTTCCCTTTTAAATATTTTTTACTTCACAATATCAACTATACATATTATGACTCATTTACAACTTCATATTCTCATATCAGAGAAAAGATAAGATATTTACACATCTGTGACCTTTATTTCTCTTATGAGGACATCCTCAAGGAACATCCATTTGCATGTGAATGACTCAATCTTACCATTTTAGTGGCAGAGTAGTACTCCATACTATTAAACAACCACATCTTCTTTATCCAGCCCCCAGTTGATGGACATTTGGGTTGTTTCCAAGACTTAGCAGTCACAAACTGAGCTGCTATAAACATGAGTGCACATATGTCACTGTGATATGAATGTTTTAATTTCTTTATGTATATGCATAGCAGAGCAATGACCAGGTCAAATGGAACCTCCAATCCTAGCTTTTTGAGGAATCTCCACACTGATCACCACAGAGGTTGTAGGAGTCTACGTTTCCACCAGCAGTGGAGAAAGGTTCCGTATTCTCCACAGCTTCACCAACATTTGTTGCTGGCTAATTCTGAAATAGCAGCCAATCTTTGTGGAGTGAGATGAAATCTCAGGGTTGTTCTCATCTTCATCTCCCAAATGACTAATGATGTTGAGCATTTCTTCATATACTTCTTAGCTGCTCTTACTTCTTCCTCTGAAAAGTATCTGTTCATTTCAGATGCCCTGTTTTGAATTGGGTCTTTAAACTTGGGTGGACTGATTTTTTAAAGCTCTTTATATATTCTAGATAGTAACCCTTTGTCTGAGGAACAGCTGGTAAAGATTCCTTCCCATATTGTTGGTTGCATTTTTGCTGTGTTGGTGGTTTCCTTTGCTGTGCAGAAGCTTTTTAAAAGAACGAAGTCCCATTTGTTGATTTCTTCTGCCAATTCTTGTGCTATAGAGGTTTTGTTCAAGAAGTCTTTCCCTAAGTCAATGTCTTCAAGAGTTTTACTCAACCTGTTTTGCAGCAGGTTTAGAGTGTACATTTTTAAACTGATTTTATTGGTACGTTTTATATTCATATTATGATCACAATAAATATTGAGAATTTGTACCAGTACATGACATGGCTTAATTCTTATTTTTTTCCCTTTCCATTGCCCTCCCTACAACTCCCCTACCCCTTACATATATAAGATTTGCTTCTTTTTGTTTTCATCAAATTTTTTCTTCCCCTTCCTTACTTACCACTACCCTCCTTTCCCTTTGAATATTTTCTTACTGTTTCACAACATCTATCATACATTTTAAAACTCGAACGGATGTACCTTGAGAACACACTCATAAGTTAAATAAATAGGATGCAGATATGTACATTTCATATCTTTACTCTGGAATGAGGAACTGAAGGTGAAAATGAGTTATGAAATACTTTATATTCTTGTATTATGGTCCTATAAAATACAAATGAAAAAGAGTTATATGATGATGGTATGGTTAATAACTACCTTTGCTGACATCCTTCATTTTTGTGTGTGTATATGAATAATGAATCTGGACTCAGTAGCACTCAGGACAAGAAACTTCCTTTAATATTTTAACCACAAATTTTATCAGTTTCTGTTTATATTAAAATGTTTTTATTTCATTGCATTTCTGAAAGATAACTTATCTGTCTAAAACTCTTGGTTAATGTCATTTTTTGTTAGCATCATGAATATATTACTCCATAAGTTTATGGCTTCTGTAGTTTCTACTAGTAAGTTATTAGTGACTTTTATTTCTGTGTACTTGTACTTGACAATTTACTTTTTTGCTTTCTGCTTGCAAGCTTTTCTCTCTTTTTATTTAAGCCTATAATATCTTTACTGTTTTTATTGCAATGTTGGTAGGTGTGGGTTACTTTATATTTATTGTACATGGAATTTGTGAATCCTCAGATTTTTGTGTTTTTTTCAGTCTGGGAAGTTTCTAGTCACTATTTTTTTTCAGTAGTTTTTATCTCTCTTCTTTCTGGTCCTCCCTTTTTGTTATAGTGGTACACTTTATTATGTTCTACAGTTCTCTAGGGTACTGTTTGTTTTTCTTAATTCTTTGTCTCTTCAGATTGTACAATCTCTATGAGTGTATTGGTTTTTTGTTTTGTTTTTTTGTTGTTTTTTTTGAGACAGGGTCTCGCTTTGTAGTTCGGGCTGGCCCTGAGCTCAGCCTCAAACTCACATCACAGCAATCCTCCTGCCTCTGCCTCCCAAGTGCTGGGATTACAGGTGTGAGCCACCACGCCCAGCACTGTGGTATGTGGTACTGGCTGCTGCTGGGTGTGAGTCTCCACACTCAGTATTGTTATGTGGTTATAGGGGAGGATGGAACCCTCATCCTTGCACTTGCAAGATAGGTGCCAGAACCACTGAGCTAAATCCCCGGCCCAATGAGTGTATCTTATAATTAATTGATTTTTTATTCTTGTAGTATAGATCTGATATTGGTCCCATTTAGTGAATCTTTCATTTTGTTTCTTATACTTTCAATTTCTGAATTTCTACCTGGTGCTTTACATTTTTTAATTTATTACTGTTCTCTATGTGATGACATTATCTTTATGATGTGGTCACCATCATACCTGGCTTTACTTCTGTAAGCATCATTTCCTCTATTTTTATCCCTAATTGACTTGAAGTCTTCATAAATCTGACATCAAGACCAGCCCGCCAGTCCTTCCTGTCGCCTGCTGTTTTTTCCCTGTGAGGAACACTTTCCATTTTCCATGACTTTTGATCTTTTTGGTTGTTAAACACGAACAGTTTAGATAATGTTGCAACTCACTGATAATCTCATCACCTATCCTCAGTCTGGCTGTTTTTATTCTTTGCTTATCTAATGTTTAGTAACTTGGTCAAACTATTTGTATGGAGTCTATTTCGCTAGCAGTGTGCAGTCTCCTCA
Source organism: Petromus typicus (assembly GCA_004026965.1). Classification (NCBI taxonomy): domain Eukaryota; kingdom Metazoa; phylum Chordata; class Mammalia; order Rodentia; family Petromuridae; genus Petromus; species Petromus typicus. Next base: position 5,728 of record PVIR01015450.1, read on the forward strand.
TGTTATTCTTTATTGAGCATTTTAACGGTCACTGTGGGAGAAGAACTGTAGGAAAGCTTTCCTTATCTTTCTTTTGTTCTCATCTCTCTTTAAATTGTCTAACTCTGTTATCATAGACAGCTATTAGTAATGCCCACTGATTGCTCTATTATTTTTAACAATGCCTCAGGGCATATATTTCTCTACAGTTTGATCTCATTCAATTTGGGCCTCTTTGCAAGGATAGCCTTTGAGGCTAGTGTTTGAGGCTTGTTATGATCCCAAGAGGACTCTTAGCTATTTCTTTTCCTGTTTCTGTCCATTAAACTGCAAGCTGTTCCAGAGTGGAGGCTTTCACAGAGCTGCCAGCCTTCTCTTAAAAGCTTATCACCAAACTTGCCATTGTTTCTTACTGTATCTTTTGGCTTGAACTTCACCACTGTTTATTACAAATAAGATCTGTCCTTGGGGAGAGATGCAGGGTTCTTGTTTTTACAATCAACGTCTCTCTCTGGAAAAACACCTGCTCCACCACACTCTGAACCTGGTATCAGGAACATTGGCTCTCTGAAGAAATGGAATCCTAGACTACTTACCTGGTTTGCCTGGAAAAGTGATGCAGGTGGGATGTGCTTCCCACAAGGAAATTGCTCTTATTCTAGAAGCAGGGGTTGTGATGAGGGAAGGAGCTGTCTTCCCTGTGGCCCGACTTGCTACAAATTGGGTTTTTATCCTTTGGCTTTGGAGCAGGACGGGGATCAGATAGTGGTGCAACTGCCACAGGTTTTCACTTTTCTTACCACATGTAGTAGATTTTAAGAGATAATTGTTTTTCCACTCGCTAAATTTCCTTAGAACAATTTAGAGATTTTGCATATGTAACTTTTCACCAATCCTAGTTGTTTCCTGGGGGAAAAGCCCACATAATTGCTTACATTGCCTTCTGGAAGTCACTCTTCAATGCTTTGTATTTTAAAGTGTTTACTTTTAATTGACAATAATTATATACATATTTATGAGATATAATGTAATATTTCAATGTATGTTTATAATGTTAAATTATTACCTCAGGGTAATTAGTATACCTCTTACCTAAACATTTATTATTTTTGTAGTAAATCCACTAAAATGTAACTTTTTCTAAAATTTGAAGTATAAGTGCTATGTTATTATAATCATGTGTTGTTGATCACTATAGCTTATTCTTCCTGATTAAAAATTTGTATTCTTTGGTCACTATCTCTGCTTTCTTGATGCACATTTCATCCCCAGTCTCTGTTAATCATCAGTCTACTCTAAAACTCTAAGTCAACTTTTGTAGATTCTACAAGTAAGATCGTGTAGTGTTTGTCTCTCTGACTTATTTCTCATAGTTTTATCTGTGTGGTCACAAATGCATGATTTCTCTCATTTTTTGACTGAACAGCATTCCACTGTGTATGCATTCCACCTTTTCTTTATCCATTCATGCAGTGATGGACATCTAGATTTCTTCTGTATGTTAGCTATTGTAAATAAACTACAATGAACAGAATAGTGCAGACCCCCTAAGCAAAGTGGTTTTCATTCCTTTAGTTACATACATAGAGTGAGATTACTGGATTATACAGTAATTCTGAGGAACCTCCATACTGTTTTCCATTAGGGCTGTATTAATTCATTTTCTCCACAAAGGATTTCCTTTTCTTCACAACCTTGCCAACATTTACATATCATTATATTTCTTTCTTTTGTAAAAGTCATTTAAACAGGTATGAGATGATATCTGATTGTGGCTTTCCATGTGCATTTCCATGATAATAAGAGCTGTGAGCATGTTTATGTTACATTTTAATGAGCTTCCAAATCTTCCAGAATAGGCCACTGGATTAAATGTCCCCTGGAACACGGACTAGGCACTTTATCCTGACTTTCAGACAATGTACTGCCACTTGCTAGAAAACTGTCATAATAAGTATATAATCTATAAGGACAATATAAAATCCAGTGCTAGGTATCCATTGTAGCACTTGATAATTTGCACCTACTGTTCCTACACAGACCTGTAAAGATGATGTTTTATTTGTAGAAAAATAAAGTGGGGGGAGAAATAATATATTATTTCTCATACTCAGACCCCATACTCATTGTTGGGGAGGGTTCTACTCTGGCTATAAGAGAAGCCATAACTGTACACATTTGAGATGATACAAGGCCCAGATTTACCAAAGTATTAGCCATAGTTTATTGTGCTTTTGTCACTGTATTAGTTCAGCCTTTCCATGGATACTATAATTCATTCACTGTTATTTTTCAAAGTTTCACATCTCATGCAATGTGACTCTACATAAACCAGAATGTTCAAATAAAAGTTTGTTTTAAAAACTATTTAATAGACACAAGAACAACATTTAATCTCTAGTCAATCATATGCCCTGTCTTTTATTTCATCTGGATGACTCCTAGATCCATACCTTCCTCTGTTTTGTTATTTTAGGAACTTGTGAAAGGTTTGGTAGTGTTCCGTAAGTAGAGAAACACATGCCTCTTCATGCCTGTTCAGGTCACTATAAAATGTCCATGGATTTATTTTTAGAGAATTTAAAATGCTTTACTATTATGTGTTCTCACTTACTATGATACTACCTTCCTCAGCTGAAAGTGAGGACATCATGTCTGAGTACACGAGGGGAGGAGATATGAAAGCAACTGAAAAGGAGACGCCTGGTCGCCAGCCTTACATTTAGGTTACAGTGCCATGTTGCTAAGTAAGCATGGCTTGTCTACCACCTTTTATTTTAATATTTCACTTGTGATTATACCTCATTTCCTTCTCATCCTCCCTCACCATTATCTAGAACCATTATCTCAGAGTCCTGCTGCTCTCCCACTGTTGTTAGGTCACTGCTTTTTTTCTCCTGAGAAAATTTAGGAGTCCAAGTGATGGATGCTGTGACTCCACTACAAAGTAGAAGGGGAGTTAGATATGTGCTCTTGGTTTTTCTTACGAATAGCTTGTGGGAATCTGTAGTACCACTCACACAGAGACATGTAGAAAACTATCAGAGAACCCCACAGCTGATACCAGTTTCTTGCTCAGTGCTACAGTGCAAGGCAAGAAGAAAGACATGAAGACAGAGTTAAAGAGACAGATACAGGGAGCCAGCCAGGACAACCAGTGCTTGGGCAGTCAGAGGCCTGAACAAGCACAGGCCCTGAACACCCAGAGTCCCCGATATTTACTGGTGACATCACAGTTAGACTGAGGAAAGAAGGCTATGTTGAGGGACGACATGGAGTTGCTATGGTTACGTGGTTGATGCAAACAAGGCTTGTAAAGGAAGAGAAAAAGTATTTTTGAATTAGAAACAGAATAGTCAAAATATAATGGTGAATAATTAGCCTTGTCTTTTTAGTGAAGAAAATTTTAACTTGAGAATGGAATCTCGGTAAGAGTCGCTCTGACCTCAGCCAGGCTCACTTCTGTAAAGAAGGCAGTTGTGGAGTTAACCCTTTACACTCTGTACCGCTCACAGCCTGCATTGGGCGTGATCCACGGGCAATCTTCCACAGAAAACTCTTTAAGTAAATTTGGCATTGTACTTCAACTGAGAATGATTGAGACAAGGTTTAGTATAAAAAGGGTTACTTTTGTCATTAAATCAGATATTTTGAAATCGGTACATTTTAAATATACATTCTAATCACATTTACCATCGTATATTTGTACCTATACGTTGTATAGCTTGATTCTCATTTTTCCCATTCCCCTGCCCTCCCTACAATCCCCCACTCTCCCTATATACATGTTTTTTTTTCCATTTTGTACTTTTTACTGTCAAATTTTTTCCTTCTTTACTTTCCACTACCCCCTTTCCCTTTTCCCTCTGAAGATTTTCTTCCTACTCCACAATACCTATCATATACTCTGGATTTCATTTACATCTTCAGTTTCTCATACTAGAGAAACCGTACAGTATTTACATACTTGTGTCCTATTCATTTCACTTATCAGTATGGCCTCAAGGTATATAGTATAAATATAAGTATAAATGTCTCTAATGTATCATTCTTTAGGGCTGATTATATTGCATTTTATTTATTTTTGTTTGTAAAAAAATCTTTTTTATCCAGTCTCTATTTGATGAGCATTTGGGCTGATTCCAAGATTTAGCTATTACAAATTTTGCTGCTATAAACATGGATGCATATATACTGCTGTGGTATGGTGCTTTTAATTTTTTTGTGTATATACCTTGCAGGGAAATCAAAGGGTCAAATAGGTTATCTAATCCTACTTTTTAAAGAAATCTTCATACCAAGCTCCATAATTGTTGCACTAGTCTACATTTTCACCGAGAGTAGAAAAGTACTCTTTTCTCCCCATCAACCACCACCTTTTATTGTTGGTCAATTCCTTGATAACAGCCACTTTTTGTGGAATGAGATGGAATCTCAGTGTTTTTTTTCATCTGAATCTCTCGAATGACAAGTGATGTTGGACACTTTATCATATGTTTCATTGTTTCTTTTACTTTTTCATCTGAAATGTGTCTGTTTATTTCAGAAGCTGATTTTTGAATTGGGTCTTTAAATTTGGAGGGGCTGATTTTTTTTTGTTTGTTTTTTATATATTCTAGATGGTAGACCTTTGTCTGAGGAACAGCTGATATTTTTCCCCCCAAAATATAGGTTGTCTTTTTGCTCTTTTGGTGGTTTCTCTTGTTGTGCAGAAGCTTCTTTTTTCAAAAATTGAAATCTTTATTGGTACATTACATATACATATCATGATTGTACTCCACAATGAGACTTTGTACCAGTATATAACACAACTTCATTCTCATTTTTTCCCATAGCCCTACCCACCCTACCACCCCCATATACATAAACTTTGCTTTCTTTCTTTTTTGTTATAATCTCATTATTTTTTCCCCTTCACGCTACTTCACTTTGAGTATTTTCTATTTCACAATATATAACATATGATTCTAGAATTCATTTACATCTTTCTTTTCTCATACCAGAGAAAAGATGTGATATTTACATGTCTGTGACCTATTTATTTCACTTATGAGGATATCCTCAAGGTATGTCCATTTAAGTATAAATGATTCAAGCTTATCAATAAGATGCAATCCCAGTTGTTGATTCTTTCTGCTAGCTCCCGTGCTGTTGAGGTTTTGCTCATAAAATCTTTCCCTATGCCCATGTCTCAGAATTCTACCTAATTTTTTTCCAACAGGTATAGTGTTTCTGTTTTAATACTTAGGTCTCTAACCCACTGTGATTTTAGTTTATTGTGTGGTGAGACAGATAGATTTAGCTTTCATCGTTGGCAGGTTGAAACCCAGTTTTTCCAGCACCACTTGTTAGACTGTCCCCTTGTTCTGAAGAGTAGTTTGCCACTTTGTTTTCCCACCTGTAACAGTGACAGTTCTGATTATCTCACATCCTGGTTAGCACTACCAGGTTTTAAATTTTTAATCTTGTCCACCTTGTAGTTGTACAGTGATATCTCAGTGCTTAAAATTGCATCTCTACAAAGACAATTATGTTGACAGTTCCTTCATATGTTTATTTTTCTGTTTTTGTCTCACCTTTAAGTTTATGTTCAAATTTCTTAGTTCATTTCCCTAAACTTGAAAAAAATCATATCAACTTTGAGTTGAAGCTAGAATTATAAAAATAGAATTTAAAGATAATAATTACAATTGATATATGTATATGTATAGCATACAATATGATTAAGTTGTGAGAATATTTTAAAATATATATATATTCCAGGTAATGTTATTTATCAGATAACTCTGTTACATTTTTTCTCAGTCTGTGGTCTGTTCTTTCATTTTCTTAATAGTATTCATTAAAGATCAGAGAATTTTAATTAATTAATTTAAACATATTGTTTTTTATTTCTTCAGTGACATATGCTATTTTGGATTTAAGAAATTTTTCCTAACCTAATGTCTGAAACACTTTTCATTTGTTTTCTTATTAAAGATGTATAATATCACATTTTACATTTAAGTATATAATTAATTTGCAGTTGATTTATTCTTATGGTATGAGATATAGATTAGGGGTTTTAAAAATTATTTTGGATGTTGATATATATTTATAGAAAAACACCATTTCTTGGAAAGACTATTCTTTCTGAATGATTTAATATAATATGTTTGTAAAAAGTCAACTGACTATATATGCACCTAAGCACAGATATGTGTTTCAACCTTATTTTCCATCAATAATCTTTATTATGACAGCATTATCATTTAAAAATATGTAATTCAAGTCCTTTATCTTTTTTAAAAATTATTTTTATCATTTACTTAGAGATAGGTAATTAATTTATATCACAGGCTAGTTTGAGCTTTTGTTGAAATCAAGTTGAATCTATGTGTCATCTTATACAGGACTAAGATATTAGTGTTTTTATTTCAAAGTACAGACATGATATAAATCCCATTTATTTAAGTTTTATTAAATTTCCCATCAAGTTTTATAGTGTCAGCTGTTAAATTTATAATTATTTTGTTATATTATTGTAAATTATACTTCAAAAATTCTTAGTTGCTCAGTTAATAGGTATAAAACATTTAATTTTTGTGTATTCATTGTAATGAAATCTTGGTAAATTTACTTTTTAAAAAAAAATCTTTATTGGTACATTAAATATACATATCATGATTTCACTCCATAATGGGGATTTGTACCAGCATAAGACACAACTTAATTCTCATTTTTTCCCATCTCCCTACCCACCCTACCACCCCCCCATATACATAAAATTTGTTTCCTTACTTTTTGTTACAATCTCAACATTTTCCCCCTTCTTCCTGTTTTACATTGAGCATAAATTTACTTCTTAATTCTATATAATTTTGTAGATTATTTGAAAATTTCATGCTGATTTCCATATTATCTGACTAGAATAACATGTTTAAATAAAAAGAAAATATCAAATTTTCTGTAAATAAAAATAGTTATCTCTTTTAGTTTTTATAAAGCTCAGTTGGTTAAAAGTGTAGTTTCTGGGTGACAAGATACACAGCACAATACAGATTATCTTATTGGATTTATGTTCTTGAAATTAGCTTTCTATGAATTTAAATTGTGGGAATTAAATTAAGTCTGGATACCTTTGACTGAACAAAAGAAGTTAAACTTCTAACTCTAAAGGACTAAAAGCAGCCCTAGAGGATGGTGCTAACATCAAGAATGTTTACCTAATCCTCAATTTTTTAATTAAAGATTCCTATTACATTCCATGCTTAGTATATTAGGGTAGGATACACACACACACACACACACACACACACACACACACACACACACACACACCAGCCTTTCTGTTTCATACTTGCTTGTATTTGACCTTTTAAAAGACCTTTTCTTTTTTTAATCTTTATTGGTACATTAAATATACACATCATGATTGCACTCCATAATGGGGATTTGTACCAGTATAAGACACAACTAAATTCTCATTTTTTCCCATAGCCCTACCCACCCTACCACCCCCCCATATACATAAAATTTGTTTCCTTACTTTTTTTTACAATCTCAACATTTTCCCCCTTCACCCTATTTTAAAATACCTTTTCAATGAGAGCTATCCATTATCTTAGGAATCTATGAATTATAAAAGTTAGGAAGGCAAAAATTAGGAGTGAATTTCAATATTTGACTGCCAAAATAACATTTTGCTACTGGAGTTTATACCACAGTTCTGAAAGCCTTACTGTATTAAAAGAAACATTTTTAAAAAATTAATACTTTTAAAATATGTAGTATATATATAAAGTGTTTTTTTATAATGAGATTTTAAGCAATAGGAAGTGAGAACTCAAATTATGTCCCAGCTTAGAGCAAGAGTCCTTATAATTACAGTATGGACATGTGTGGAGAAGTCAAGCACTATGAAAAGGAGAGGAAGATGTTTTTCCTCCTGGTCCCTAAGGAAGGCTGCAGCCACCCCATCACCCACTTAAGGGTCTCTATTCCTTATCTGCCCCCCCCCCTTGCCTTGGACATGAGTCATTAGAAGAAAGAAAGTAGGGGTAGAGACTTAGGGAACTCACAGGGAGGGGGTTTCCATTCAAGGAATTCCAATTCCAACATCCAGGGGAGAATACTTGAAGATTAAGTAGAAAAAGAACCTGAAGCAATGTTCCTGAGAAATCTCAGCTCTCCAGGGAAAGGTGTGGATTCTATAAATTCTTCTGCATCCTATGGGGGTTGTTATGGCTTGTATCTAGATATCCCCCAATGCTCAGGCAGTCATAGGTGGAGCTTTTTCAGAGGTGACTATGTCTAGAATGTGATGCTGGAACTGATTCATGGTGCAATGCTAAGATCAAGGGCACTAGCATGAAGGAGGTGAGTGCTACCAGCCAGGTGTAGACTGTGTAAGATATAAGGAACAGAAAGAGTTGTGGCAGTCCTTTATTACTTTGTTATTTTCTGCATGCTGTGAGCTGTTTCTCCTCTTCAATGCAACGCCTGTCTGCCAAGCCCCTCTGCCTTAGAGCAAGCAGATTACAGACTGAAATCTCAACAAACTACTGCCTAAATAAACCTTCCCTCCTTTAACTTGGAGGTGTTTAGTATTTTGTCTCAGCAAAAAGAAAAACAACTAAGATACAGGTTGTACAAGGTTAGTGAGCATAAAATGAGGCAATGATTGCAAAGTAAACCTGTGAGGCAAAGATGTAGCTCCATGTAAGGAAATCCAATATACAGAGAAAGTAGAAAAAGACATAATTGTCATGCTTTTCCCAAGCTGAGGAAAGAATTCACAATTTATATCAGTAATGGGCACTTCAGTATTAGAGACCAGTAACAAAAGCCAAAAGCCAAATGGACTATAATTTAGTGGACAATGTTGGAAGTTCTAATCATCTAGTGTCATGAGAACATTGTATTTCTTGGAACCAGCCACTATCTTGGTAGAAAGCAGAGTTGGGAAGGTGAAATAGAAAAGATGAAGATGTGATGAAAGTCATTATGGGCATTTTGTATTACAAACATATACTAATAAAAATTATAAAAGGAAAACAAAGACATTCTTGGAGAAAGCTTAAAATTTGACTTTGCTCCTGATTTATACAAGACAGAATATTCTTATTGGTTAGAGTTATATTCACTTTTGCAATCCTACCATCAGACAAAAAGCATCAGGAAGAGGATGAAATTATGAGTAACAAGGACAAGGGCATTTTGTTTTGTATCCTCTAGATTCCCTTACAGATACCAATATCAGTTTTCAAACCAGGATCTTTATGTGCACAGCTATGTGACTGCCAACCCTCAGGGTGATATCTCTGAGTTAAAATCTTGACTTCTTAGCAAATATAAATCCTATGCTCCACCTCTTACCTTGATCTGTTTAAAAATAAACTCAGAAATCCTTCAATATTATATATTTGTGTGTGTCCATCATGGAAAACCGATTAGTCTACATTTTAAATTCTAAAATATGTTCTTTACTGGAAAGTAATCCATATGCTATCAAGAACAAATTTTAAAAGTAGACTTGCATTTGGATCTGTACGGCACTACATTGCAACCTGAGATGCTCTAATTATCTATGATTGTGTCAGTTAAAAATAAAATATTCTCACATTTGGGGATAATGCTTTTAATGGGCATATTGTCAGGGTTGTTTCCATGTGACCACAAAAAAGCATTCAAAATTCATGCCACGCAGTTACTTATCAGTGAGTGTGTGTCAAGAACTTCTGTGCTTTGGGGATTGACAGTTGTCATCAAGTTTCAGCCATTTCTCAATACTTATCTCAATTTTATTTCAAAGATACTTCAGTATTTCAAAGAAATAGGGAAGGATAAGCAAAGAATAACCCAAACATACAATATCTTTATAGGAATAAGTTTAGAATAAGAATGAGAGAGATTGGGGTTTAGAGAATTTTTTTTTAACTCTTACCAAACCCTGAGCTAAAGCAGTAATTGTAAGAAACTGCTGTTTCTTAGGTTACCTTCACCTGAGAATAGGTTTTGAGAGGTTATTAAGAACACAGACTCTAAAGCACCACTCCAAACTTACTGAATCTGAAACTCTGGGGAAAGAACCTGTGCTTCAGAAAATGTTCCAGATAATTCTGACACGTGCTAAAGACTGAGAACCATTTATTCACAAAATATCTGTCTTAGTTATTTTCTCACTGCTGGGACATACTCCCCAACATGCACAACCCTAGGAAGAAAGTGTTCATTTTGGTTGACATTGGCAGAGGTTTCAGCCCTTAGTGGAAATGTGGCTGGCATGGCAGAGGGCCCCACAGAGGAGCCAGAGCTCATAGCATGGGCGCAGGAGGAAGGGAGACACCTTTCCCGGCCACAGCCCCAGGGACCCACCTCCTCGGACCAGGCTTCGCCTCCCAACATCACATTTAGCTAGAAACTCATAAGTGGACTGACCCACTGAAAAGTATCATGTGTCCATGACCCAGTGATATCCTCGAAGCCCCACCTAAGAGTGAATAAGGCCTTCTTTGGAGAGATGTCTAGATAAATACCAGCACTATATTATTACAGAAATATCACTTTTCCTGAAATCTCCTAAAAGTAAGACACAACTGTATGCATGCAATGCTTTGGTGAAAATATTTACAAGTGAAAATAATCTGTCCATTATTTCTTCATTTACATGTATCTAGGATGTTTCATTATAAAATGAAACACATTCCAAATGGTACTCATGATGGTAGAGTAAGTTTGATCACTCTTTTCAATGTAAACATATGTGATACATGAAGAGGTTAAAGAAGTAAATGTATATATAGTATTTAGACAGAGGTTGTTACTGTACCTGATCCTTACATGTTGTAAGAAGGGAGGTTCTTGATGTGCCTCTGTCTTGTGTAGGTGACGTCGCAGTCAGATGTATATACATTATCTTGTGTAAATATCTAATCTTCATAACAAAAAGGAACACATCACATGTTACTGAATTAACAGAGGATGGATAAACTATAAATGCCATATTCAATGATAGCTATACATCTGAGTTTTAAAAAAGCACCACTCTATATAGAAAGTTCATTAGTGATATGGTAGAATCCTATTTTGAAATATTAATCTTTTAGTCAGCATTGATGTAACAGAATATATTTGATTAATTTAGGGATACATTTTGGAATTATTCTATTGAGGAAGTGGACCATCATTAGTAGCATTTATACCTCTGATGTGCTGAACTATCTCTTCTTTAACCCATCATTGATAGTAAATCTTGTTCATAATGTGAACATATTAGGGCTATTATTTATCCCAAGATTTTATTAAAAGTCAAACTATAGTCATCATAACTATGCTAAGACTGGAGCACAGAGTAAGAATGACACTTTGGTCAGTCATTTGTCCAATCTAAGTTTTATTACACTATTATAAAAAGGATCTTTCCTTTAAAAATGGGCATTCCATGCTATATTATGACTATTCCCAACATTTTTTGAAAGAAGAGTGATAAAATATATTTGAGAAATATTTTATCATTCTGTAATGCTAATTAGTATTTCAGTGCTGTTTGAGTACAGACCAACACTAATTAAGTAGAATGCAATAGTTTATTATAGTTAGGTGTTAATTAGCAATTTTATGAAAGCTAATGTTACAGAGAAAGGCAGAAATCTCTGAGACTGGATTTCAATAAAAAGCTATAAATGTATAGTTTATGAATAGGGTTCAAGAGAGCACTGTTATTATTCAACTAAACTATTAAAAGCAATGTACCTTCTAGGTCATAGATGACTTTTAGTACTCCCTGAAATTGCACTAAATCTGGAGCAAGGGATTTGTTTATGCTTTTTTTTAAAGGCCTAAACTGATAATGATGAATGTTGCAGGTTGAATCGTATCCCCTCGAGAAGATACGCTGAAGTCCTTAGTCCCAGTACTTCAGAACATGATCTTATTCAGAAGTACAATCACTGCAAATGTAAATCTTTAAGATGAGGCCAGGCCTGCGTAGGATATATCCTTAATCCAACTTGACTGGTCTCCTTATTAAATGGGGTCATGAAGGAAAGTTGGCTAAAGGAAGACAGTCACACAGGGAGATCATCCCCGTAAGAGGCCAGGAGGAACTCCACGGCCTCATATCTATGATAGAATAAATTTCTGGTATTTTAAGTCATCCATATGTAAGCTATTTTTTTCCTTTTTTGTAGCAACCTCTTAGGAATCTTATATAATAAAACAGTAAGGTAGGTCAGGAAAAAGAAAATAAAAATATGTGAAACTGTGAAACCATCTCAAAATATAAACTGATTAAACAATGTGAAGAAAGCTGGCCACCAAGATTCTATAGAACAGGTCAAGACAAATATGATCGAATCCTCCAAAGCTCAGAAACTGTTAGCACACAGTGCTAATGGAAGCGGGAATAGGGAAAGTGGAGGTTAAAGAAAAGTACTGGGGGAAAGTTAGGGGGAATCCACAAGTGAAACATTGTGGAAATAAGAACAGTCAGACCATCCCTGAGGGCTGCTAAGTAGAAAGAGATGAGGACTTAGAAAATTTTTGAGTTTTTGGAATAGAACAATAGGCATTATGAATATTAAGAACTCAAGTGCTCTAAGCCAGGGATGGGAATTTTTAATAGTGCTGGGCTAGCATGGATAGATCTTTTGATATTTAAAATGTTTAGTGATCTGCCTTACGATCTAAAGACAGGGAATTTGGGAAGGAAGCTGACAATGATAAAACAGAAATGGGTGTTTTGGCACCATTGTGGTTTGACCAGCCTTAAATAAAATGAAAATAAATCGGATGAAGTTGGGACTTTATGTAAAATTTTTTAGCATAGGGTACACTTCTCTGTGCAGGAACGCTATTAACTAGCTTTCTATGATGAAGAGTATTGACACTTGGCTACAACCATGAAATTGTCAGTAAGTTCACTTCAAAACTAATGAACTAGGCACGGTAGCCAACACCTGTAACCCTAGCACTCAGGAGGCTGAGGCAGGGAGATCACTGGAAGTTTGAGGTCAACCTTGGCTACATAGTTCAAGGTCAGCCTGACCAGCAAGTCCTTGTCTACGAAAACTGGTTGTTATGAAAAAATATATATATCATATTGTAAATGGAATTAAGATTAATGCAAAACTTTGGTAGCTAATTTTATGTATATAAATCACAGCAGCAGTTTATTCAATTTTTCTGGTATATAAAAAAATTTTTTTCTTCCCTCCTCTTCATTTAAAAAAAAATAGGTGGTAGTACCCAGGGGCTTTGCACTGAGCTGAATCCTTAGCCCTTTTAAACATTTGTTTCAAGACAAGGGACTAAAGGTTTGTGTGAACTTTCAATTCTCCCACCTCTACCTTACGGAGCACTGGACTTATAGGCAGGCACTATCCTACATGACATGGTTTATCAAAATTTTCTGATTTGGTATTTTGCTTTAAAATGTATATTATATGTTTGTAAAAACCCACTTTGAACTTAACCATTTTCTCATGAACTTAACTATTTTCTCATTAAAGATGTATTTTCCATTTTGAAAGTTGTTGGGTTCCTACTAAGTTGTTTTGTCACCTTAATGTTAAATTCAGGAGTGTTATTAGTGGCTATAGAATGAAAGAACCCAAATTTCCATGTAAGCATTACTGAAAAAGCCAAAGTTAGTTTGTAACATGCAACACCCTAAATTAAAATGCCCCTTTTAGAATAAAACATTTCATGCTTTTATCAAATCTATTGATATTTAATGGAAATAAATGTATGACTGTGTAAATAATAGAATTTATAATCCTAACTTTATTTGTGAAAAATATATGCATTTTTTTAGTTGAAAAATTTGAGATATTCCTACTAACTACTAATTTAATACAGTATAGATGAACATTCATTTCCCATTACTTAGAAAAGATCTTGTGTCCAAAAGCCATAACTTACTTTCCTCCAATAATCTTTCAGATATATCAAGCCAAATAATATGTGAACTAAAGTAAAGTAAATATTTTTTGAACCAAAGTAAACATTTTTTACTACATATGAAAATTCTAAGTTTCAGGTAATACAAATATGTACACATCTTAGATGCTTGGAATGAAAAAAAAATAATACTTGTATGCTTTGAGTTTGACATTACATTTCCCAAAGTGAAGTTCATTTGAACTGGTAAATGTGGTATTAAATAAACATCTTAAATTTGAAAAAAATGGCACATCCAGAAAAAACATCACTGTTTCGTGGTTGATTTTCTTCCAGAAAATGTCTGTTACCTTTTTGTTCTCAGTGTCCCATTTCCAAGTCATGTGGTTTTGAAAAGTAGATTTGGGTCAAGGGCTATTTTGAAAATCAAATAGGGTCACTAGTTCCCTCCCAGAATTATAACTAGTTGTGCAGTAGCTAGTTTCCATAGGTGTTGACTGCTTGGGATATGTTGCTTTAACTCAGATATTGTGATATTAATGTTTATTTCCATTGTGGATTATATATATTTCAAAAGAATAGCATTACTTCACCTGCTGCTTTGATTTTGTTTTTCTATGAATTTCCTTTTAATGATAAATATTTTGTGTTCAAAAGAAATTGTGTTACATGAATCAGAAATTCATGTCTGTTTCATCATAAAATACTCAGTTTTCTGAAAAGTTAAATAAAACAATTTTAGTTATAAAAATTTAGTGACTGCACATCATGTTAAAGAACCATAGTCTACAAAAATATACAGTGTTGAAACAAATATATAATCAGGTACATGCAATATATGCAAAATCAGTGGAGTTTAAAAATATAAAATATACAGATGTGCAGTTTTTCTCAAGTACAGCAATGTAATTTGTCAACATCATTCCTATTGTTCCTTATAACTAATGTTCTCCTGATGAAAGTGCTGGCATTTTGTGGACAGCATATGGGTGCAGAGCAGTAAGATCTGCTCTTCATATAGTGTGTGCATTACAGCACTAGGAGTTGAATCCAGGGCCTTTGCATTGAGCTACATTCCCAGCCAACCATCTTTTTTCACATTTTAACCTGAGTCTTGCTAAGTCACTAACTTGCCCAGGCTAGGCTTGAACATGTGATCCTTCTGCCTCAGCCTCCCAGGATATGGCGATCATAGGCATGCATCCACTATGCCCACTGCCTTTTTCATTTTGTTGCAATTAGTCCTCATCACAACCCACAAGAGAAGTATAAATATTGCCTCATTTAACTATCAGATTAGGTAATTTGCAGAAAGGTACAGAGCTGCTAACTAACATGGTCTCAGTGTAACCTCATGTTTTCAAGTGCAGAAGAATAATTTCTGATAATAAGCCTTGATCCCAAGGCTTTCAAGTAGTAACTCTGAGGAGTTATTCATTCACAGGTTGAGTACTATAATACTGACTTCACTGCACTGGGATAAGATTAGAAGAGGAAGGCAGAGACCAACTCTGAACTATAAGCAAGAAACATTAAACTGATGATCAAAGAAACATCATTTCAGGGTCATTCACAGAATAATACAGGGGAAAAAAAAGGAGAGATGAGTCCCCAAGACCCACAGTCCAGACTATGAAAAGATGTAACTGTTTTAAATCAAAACAGAAGAATCTGTGGGGCTATTTTGCTCTTGGATGTCAGTGCTATGGAGCAAATTGCGATGTCATATCTAATAGTTCCAACAAGTCTGCTGGTTTGAGAGCCCTCAGATCAGTTACAGATGCACCTAACGGGATGATAGTTAATCAATATATATCTCATCAGGGGTTGATCGCAGCCAGTGTCAGAAGAATTGAAACAACTAGCCGTATTCTTTTTGTAAGTACACATTTGGAGAACGCAGTGTTTACCTGCTCTGTGTGGAGTGAGGACAT
This sequence comes from Petromus typicus, assembly GCA_004026965.1. Lineage (NCBI taxonomy): Eukaryota > Metazoa > Chordata > Mammalia > Rodentia > Petromuridae > Petromus > Petromus typicus. The sequence goes on from PVIR01015450.1 coordinate 21,522, forward strand.
GGACGCGGCACATTCTAATTCCCGTGTCCATCCCATTTTTCTCTCCTTCATCCCCTCTCCTCCATTTTTTGCTGCTTGGAAACATAGATGGGCAGAGCTGGCACCTGATTCTGCGGGCTTTCCCAGCTGCTGCTGGGGCCACTGTAGGGGTGCAAGGGGAGCTGTGCTGCAGGCAGCTCTGAGGCTGTGTGTGGACACCGAAGGCAAAGCATCTGCCATCAGATTTCAGCAATTACCAGGTTACTTGTCCTGGTTAGTGGGTGAAGTGTCTGAATTCCTGTAACTGTGGATTCCTCCAGAGGAATGTGTACCAGTAGCCTAATTATTTATCTCGGTTTGTTTTCAGAGATGGTAAACACTTATAGTACTCTGTCTCTGTAGGTTGTCAGGACACAATTTATTCATAATTTGTAGTCTTTATATGAAGGTAGTATGGAAATATAAAACATTTTACTTCACTTGTTGGAATCAGCATTATAAGCACAGAAGAAACACGTGACAGAACACACCCCAAAACACTGTTGCTTCCTAGTTGCTGACCTGAAGAAGTTTTAGCTCTAGAAAAAAATGTTTTTTATATTTCCAAAAAAGCCAGGCATCTGATGAGTCCTCAGGGCACAAGCACTTGAAAAATAATCACCCGTTTGTAATAAAAAGGACCGAGTTAAAATTTCACTATATGTATATAATGGGCTAATGAAAAATTTTCACCTCTGCTGAAACTATTTGAACTTAGGGAGTTAATAAGTGTCTCGGAAGTAGGTTTTCCTTTCCTAAACTTCTTCAAAAGTGTTGGTATGAGAATGACATTAGTAATGAGTTAATTGTAAAAAAATCACTCAGCATCTGGGCTGTGGGGCTGCCAAAATCCAAAGTGTGTTCTTGGCTATTGGCTGAAATTCTAGAGCAGCTGAAGGAGAACTAGGAAGAGCAGAAGCAGAGCTGACACTGACAGTTAAGGTGTGAAAATAAAGTTACACACAGCACCTGCAATGTGGCGTGTGTTTCTCTTTTACAGTGATGTCAGAAAATGGAGGAGGGGCTGGTAACAGTTGAAGTTCAGTCTTCAAAAGTGTCACTGCAGATACTTCCGGCTAGAATGTGGAACTGTCCACTCCCCAGTGTACACAATTTTATATGCTGGTTATTGTACATCTATCAATGTATCTATCAATACATATAGAGGCCAGTACATCTATCAACTGGACACAATTATCCAGTTTGAACATAAGGCACAGTACTGAATTTTGCTGGCTCTTTCAATAGATTGGCTCCTATTATGTTAGTTCCTCAGCAGGGAAGAATTGCACTCAGGGTAACTAATGGCTTAAATTTACAACCATTGCTCCTAGATGCTCCCTGGAGGGAGCTGTACAATGCCTGCCAGTTATATAGGGTCGTTCTTGGCATTTCTGTCTTATCAGTGAGGACTCTTGGGAATTTACTTCCTCATCTGGATTTTTGCTTTCAACGTGTACTCTCAAATTTTGGTGCCATTATATGTGAAATTCCTTCAACTAGAAACAGCTTTTCTTTTTCTTTTCAGTAAAATAATCCATTAATCATTCAAAACTAAAGACAAATATTTAAAAGCCAACTGATATAGAGACTTTTCCTTTTTTCTGCACAACTGTCTCTGCCTTCAAGTGAGTCCAGGCGAGGAATTTTTCCTGTTGTCCTATGAGCTACCTGTATATTAATTGTGCTCATTTAAATGGGAGTTGGATGCTTGGAAACTAATTTGCCACAAAGGAGAAAGCCATCAAAAAGGAAGTAGTGGAATAGTTAAAATCATATTTTATCTATATAACACCATTTACATGGAGCCCTGACCTCTGCAAACAAATCCTGCTCTTACCACTTTTTAATCATCATCTAAACTAAGATGAAACCTTAAGTTACCAACAGTCTATTTTTACATTAAATTCTTTTACCTGGCAGGAGTTCTTTTTATTGACAAAGAGGACAGAAGGACATCTCAATATATTTTTCTGCACTAAGGCTATAGCTCTTTCCTTATTAAACGGTCTTTAAAATATAGGCCAAGATTTCTGCTTTACATTATAAGGCACAGCACACTTCTGTTAAGTGTGCCCTTGCTTTGGTGTCCTGAGAGCACTGTTTAGGAAATTACTTTTACTGCACATTTCCTCTCCCACAGCACCTTTGGGAATATTGCTACATGGAAATGGAGTTAATGACCCCTTCATTTTCTACAATTCTTAAGGAATGATTTTCCAAACTGAATTTAATTAACAAAAAAAAATCAACTTGTACACACACAAATATTTTGTAAGGACCTGTATACTGTCATTGGTCATTGGTGTTATGTGCACGCCATGCGCGACTCCGGGGAGGGCTGCACATCTGACAGTGGTCCACTGATCTATGGGGTAGAGGGCCAGAGTTATCTTCCTCCCAAAGATCCAGGGTACACTCCTGGGAGTTCTTCATTTTCAGACTTTCATAGCTCAGTGGTTTGCTCTCAAGTCACAAGGGATTGTGGGAAAGCAGCTTTGTTTCTTCCTGGGCAAAGTAGTCTTCTTTTCTCCTGTGAATTCTGAGCTCTTTTTTTCTTTAAAAAATAATTTCTAAGAATATCCTGTTGGAAATCAGAGTAGTTGGCCTTTAATAATTCGGCCTCTACAATTTGCATAACATTTTCTCCTATTTAATTCTCATAATATAAAGTGGGTGCCATTATGAAGGACCTATCTGTTTAGTATGGCCCACACCGATTCCTCCAGTGGGCATGTCCCCACTGATGCTCTCTGTCTTATTAGAGAACTCTTTTTGGTTCTGCTCCTAGACAACTGATCCGCATGATCCAGTTTTTTTTTTTTTTTTTTTTCATGACTGATTGTCTGGGTCAGCAACTGTTAATGGTCAGTCATGTGACTCAGCCACTCTAAACCCTTCCTGAGGGTTTTATTTTTAATATGCAGTGTGCACATAGCTAATAAATGAACATAAAGTAAGTCTAGATTTGTTCACGTTCAACAGCATGGTTTAAGCTTCTTCCAGCGAGTGAAATCTGCATATAAAGACTGAGACCCACTCTGGAGAAAGAATTCAACTGCAGTTTGTTTGTCTGAACACATCATTCTGTGTTCAAGCCATTGTTATAACTAAGCAGGTTGATTCAATACCTACTTCCAATTTAAATTGAATAAATTGAAATCATGTTAACACAAGTGACCTTTCTGTGATGTTAACAATGTTTTGTCCCTTTTAGAATTCTTTCTATTGAAGTACTCTCTCTATCAGTGGGGCCATTAGCACAACTTAGTAAATTGAAGGAAATTATAAGAATAAAATTCTTGTGATTTGACTCAAAGGTCCTTCCATGTGTCAGTCATTGACTTTCTCACAGTGTGCCTTCTCTGCCTGAGAGGAAGTTACTTGGAAGTGTTTTCTCACATGGTAAGGAAACACATGTCAAGCAAAGGGACAAACACAGATTCTTAAGACATCCATATCCTCAAAATAATACATATTTAAAAAACTGATTTGCCTCTTTCATTGTTTTATAAGTGGTGAAATAAACATACTTTTTTTTTTTTTTTACCTCATCTGTGAAAGCTAAACAGAACTGTATGGAACACATTTCCCATCATCTATTTCCTGACAGCCTCTATGGGTCCTTATGACCTCTGCTAGAAAAACCAGCCCGAGGCTGCAGGAGTAAAGCCTTTATGAGCAGAGACCACACACAAGTGTGGGGAAGCCTCCCTCAAATGCAGGCAGGATCTCTCTTCTCTACTGTCAAGGGCCAGGAACTAAGCTCTAAGCTTGGCAATTACATGTAGAAGATGGTATAGGACAACGTCTACACAGCAGTGATTTATCAGGCTGCTGTACGTTACATTAGCTTCTCATCGAGGGGTGTGGATTCCACTGTAGTAATAAAGCAAAATTAACTTCAGTGTGAGGATTTCTCTTGGGGTGCACCACATAGCTGTGAGAGAGCCTGAGCCCCTCTTGGGCAGCATTAGAATTGTTGGGCAGAGCTGGAGCTCAGGTGTGAAAGCTTCAGAGCTTGTCCTTCACGCCTCAGAAAGTCTGACTGCCAGGAGTGCAGCGTGAAGGCCTGTGTCAGGATGTCTGTCTCTCTCGGATCCTGCATCTTGTGTCTTCACCTCTTTTGTCCTTGTCTCTGTCTACATCTAGTTTCATTTGGTATTTTGTACATTTATTCTTTTTGTCATCGAGTATTGACTTTACTTTAAAGTGTTATGTGCAGTTTTATAAATAAGCACAAATAAATCAATGAAACCCAAAGTAGAAGTAATTTCTATCACAGTATTCTAGATTTTATGCTTTCTTCCAAACTTTTAGTAAATACTTTTAAAAGCTCATAATGCAAAAACTAGTACCAACATTCTAAATTATAGGTAGGGAAACCTCTTAGTGAAGTGTTTTGACTCCTGTGGGTCACATAATGTCCTACATGCTTTACTCTGTGAATAAGAAACATTAATAAATGGCCACCAGAGAGATATGGAAGGATGTTGGGCTCTCATTGTCTACTGCTAATTGGTGGAAATGACAACTAAAGAAACAGCCTCTGCGTAACCGCTCAGAATCACTTCATCTTCTCTTATTGTCTGAGCATCTCAATACCAGAAGAACCTGTGTTTTTATCTCATTTCGCCTTGACATCTCCGAGCACACAGGACAATCAGCTTTTCTCTTTTTTGAGGCGTTCAGAACTATATCAACTAGTAACTACAGCAGCACGGGAGTGTTGCATCTTGAGCTCCTAAAGTACAACAGGAAAAATTTTTACTGATACTGTTAATCATTTTTTAGTTCTATTTCAGGGAATATTTTAATAAATTTCTAATAATTGTACATAGCTGTGATTTTTCAGTACAATGTATAATGGTCCCATTTATGTTTAGCACTGGTTTCTACTGGTTACAGGTTAGTATAGGGATGTGGGACTCATGGATCACAGGGTAAGCCCTGGTCCAATTGCCTATGAATGAGGAAGGAGCTTCATAGGGCTGTGCTCAAGTAGTTGACCTCAGAGACACATACAGGACTGGCAGACATTTTGAAAATTTTCTAGTTCAATACAAAGTCATATTTTATGCTAATTTTTATACTTAATCATTAAGTTTAAGAATTCACCTCCTTATTAGTTTTTCAATCTGTTTTTATATACACTCGTTTCTTAAATGTTTTGTAATTATTTTAGTTCCATCTTTGGCCAATTAATTTGTAGAAGATCTTTAAATATTTAGATTTGTTTTCAAATTATACATTGACTAATACTTTCCTGTATATTTTTGTATTGGAGTTAGATCATAATAATATCTTTTGAAGTTTGATTATGATTTTACTTCTATTTGGAGTTCTATTATGATTTTAATGGGGTCTATTCTTGATAAGTTCGTCCTTTGATTCCCTATGGGAATATATATATTTATTGAGACAGGGTCTTGCTTTGTAGTTCAGGCTAGCCCCGAACTCACTGAATAGCCCAGGCCAGCCTTGAACCCACAGCAATCTTCCAGCCTTTGCCCCCTGAGTGCTGGGATTACAGGTGTGAGTCACTACATCCAGCATTGTGGTATATAGTTACCAGGGAAATAACTTGGGACCTTGCTCTTACCAGACAGACACTGGAACCCTATAGTCTTTTATATATTGACAATATCATATTCAAGGTACAATACTGAAGGTAGTAGATTCTTTTATAATTCTTTGTTTTTGTTTTCTATATCTTGATACAATGCTATCTATTGCATCTAAATTTATATTTATTTTATTCCATAAGCTTTATTAATACTTTTGCCTTATTTATGTATTTTGCATTAAATTCTACTTTATTACTACTCTTAACTATTTTTTTAACATACTATCATTTTTGTAAGCCCTGAGGCATTTTAAGTGCGTATTTCAAATGAGCTATCCAGTAGTTGGGATGTTTAGATAACTTAGTGTGGTTTACATAATAAAATTTTAAAATTTATTCTCATGACATAACTTGTAACTAATCTATAATTTTAATCTAATTCTTATTTTATACATTTATAAATTATTTTCCCATTTCTAGTAGAAAAATAAATAAATAAAAACAAACTGGTTTTTATTACAAATAATGCTTATTATTCCCTATCCCATGTCCAGATTTCCTCTCAGAAGCATAAAGATATTTTCCATGTCCTGATCAATTAGAAAATAACTCATATCTTTTTTATTAACTTTATTAAAAAAGTACATTTTTTGCCCATTAATGTTTTTTTTCTTGCCAAAAATAATCCAACAAAAAGCAGGAGTGCAATAATAATTAATTGCAAAACTGAATAGGAAAATAAATATGACTTGCCCTATCTAGTTTCAAAACAAATCAAAAGGCACAGTAAGTGAAACCTTATGCTGTCAATTTTAATATTGTACCTAAATTTTAGGTAGAGCTATTCAATGCAATATGAAGATTCTGTTAAATATATAATGTAATACATATAACAGAAAAAATCTATATATTACCATGGAAAGAAGTCTATTAGTTACAGATGCATCAGTCAGTATTTACTAGTGAAACAGATACAACACAGGATATTCAAATATATGTGAATTCATAGACTGGCTTATAATGGCCACCCACAGAGCTGGATGTGGAGTCCACAGGCTCTGTCTGCACACTGGGGACCAACGGATTTAATGGAAGGTCTGCAGCTCACCGAGGTGTCTTATGCCACTGCGGATCATGAGGTCAGTTGGACTGTGCTGCAAGCTGAAGAGTTCACACTGTAAGGGAGGCAATGACCTCCAAAGAAAGAACAGAAGCAGCACCAACCTTCCTAATTTCCCTTCAAACCGTCCAGGTGAGGAACCACCCACCGTAGGGCTGGTATTCCACACCCACGCCCCAGGATGTAGGATTGCTGAGCTGAGTTCCTTAAACTTCTTTTAACTAAGTTTCTCAAACTGACCCAGTCGATCAACCATCACAACCAAGAAGTGGAAATGAAGCAACCAAGAAGTTTTTAATGAACATCACATAGTCCAAAAAGACCAATATTTACACATTATCACCTATTGGGCATTTTTCTTTTTTTATGAGGCATTTTTCCATGTGATTTTCTAAATTGATACTAAAAACTATCTTATAAAATTGATGCTTTTATTTTCTTAATTGTGGAAAAGGGAAAAATGATCAGAGACATTCTGTTATATAGAATGAATAAGCCTAGATATTTAATGAACAACAGATGGGCTATAGTTAATAATAGAATTTATGTTAAAAATTTATAAACAAAGTAAATTTTTAGGTCCTTTACCACAGACAAAAACAAATAACTATGGAAGGTAAAGGATATGTTAATTTGCTGACCATAGTTATCATTGCACTACAGGGATCTGCACATGTACATTAAAACACCACGTTGTACATGTTTTTAAAAAACACAATTTTTGAAAGAAAGGGGAAAAAAATCAACCTACAGATGAGCAAAGACAAGCCAGGGTTTGTGCAGAGGTCTGCATCAAAGAGCTAGATGAAGTGTGTGTCCCAGCCAAGGTGGCAGATGGGTCAGAAATAACCTCAGAGCATAAGTACGTTTATGTAAGTGTGGCCAGGTGCACTCCTTAGCACATGTACTCTTAAGTACAGCAAACCCTCAAGTTCGCTTAAAGGGCTTCATTTTCTCATTCTTGTTTGTGTCTCCCAAATCAATTCTATCAAAACCATCATGCAGCTCGTGTTGTGAACTCAATATTTCACTTCCTCAAATTATATTTTTCTAAAACTTTATTTTCATAGATCCAAAGACTCTCCCTAAAAATTAATGTAACAAGGAACTCACAGTTTGATTGTGCTTCAGAATGGACTTCTTTCCTTACTTCTCCATTGTCTTTTTTCTTCTCTTTCATTTTATCCCTACGTTGTGAGATGTCTGTCCTTGGATTTGAAGAGCGACTTCACTGGTGCAGCAGGGACATCTCTAGGAGCATCTCTGTGTTTCTGGGAAATGAACCATCTCAGCGCTGTAATTGTGGACTCAGTGAGTAGCATATAGAATCAGAAAAACATCTGGACATCCATAAGTAAACTCTTAACATTTTGACTCTATTTTCCTTGGAAATTCTCCTCATTATTAATAGATATCTGTTGGCATTTACGTAACATTACAAATTCATGCTAATAGATTGTAGCTAATGTTGATTAAATGGAGGAAACACAGCACTTATTTGTTATGGGGGAAACAGAAACTGGAACTTGAACCACCTTGAAAAGTATTATTATTTTGATTCATAATTGAAGATGGCTGCTACAATTCTGAAAAACAGCTAAAGTATAAAGAGGGGCCAATGGGAAAGACAAATGAATAGGATTTTCAAAATAAACTCCAAAGAGACAAGGAAGAGGCACCTGTATCAGTGGAAATCTGGGAACCAGTGGCAATTGTCTGGCTCAGTTTCTGCAAACCAATCAGCTCCGCAGCAATCAGGTGGTTGTTTGGGAGTTCTTTATGACACTTGAGGAAATAAGCAAAAACATAGATACATAAAAACTTAATATATATGTATATTTATATCACCTGAGAACATAAATATATTCTATTGTCTGCCTTAGGCACAGCCTCATAATGCAATTCTAAGGGTTAGGAAATTGCCCCTAACAATGAAGAATGTTTTATTTCCCTGGTTACTACATCTGGAAATTGATTTATGAGAGTGTAACCCTAATGCTTAAAATAAGAACTTCTAGTGAGAGGTCTCATTAGCCTAAGAAATACATGCCTGGTGCATTTTCTATTACTAGAGGGTCAAAAGTTGGGAGGAAAGAAAAGAACAAAGACCTCTTAGCAATAAATGATAAGTTCAGGGAAAGAAACATCATCTTCAAAATTTTGCCAAAATCTGAATATGCATGTTTCTAATTTATCTCAGCTGCAGGAGAAGAAGCTTTTAAGAAGACAGATTTTTTTTTACTCTTTGTTTTTCTCCTATTCCTCATCTGAGAATCTAGCAAAGGTATAAATCATGCAACAACAAAAAAAAGGTTATACACGCACATTCATTCAAAATTTAGGGACAATTTCAGGGATTCAAAGACCCTCTGAGATCTGTCCAAGATAGCAGGTTAAGAACAGTGATCAAAGAGTCTGTTAGCTTCATTAGAATAATGGAGTGTTTGTTTGAAGTCCTGAATGTGACAAGTGCTTTCATGTCAGTTGGGAGGAAAAGTACCAGTAAAAGTCTGGAAATAAAATCACTAAATGATATATAGAGCAAGTTGGTTTATTTGGAATTCAGTGTGCAAGTGGATAAAACAGAAGACAAATTTTTTCTGAAAAAATCATACCCAGAACTCTAAACCAGTGCCATTTGTTGGATGCAATTCACAGAGCAAGTTTATTTCCTTTCTCATGGGTCTTTTAAGTTGTTCAGTGAGTTAAAATTTTCCCTGCTCATGCATGAAAAAGGGCTGTTACAGGACTTTACAGAATGCCAGCCAAAGGCTTATGTTCATTTTAACTCACGAATAGTTTCTGTACTTAAAATGTTCCGTTGCATATAGAGACATTACTGTTTCCAACTTCTGCTGAGTTACAGGAGGTTATGTGGGCTCCTTCCTGCCTGGATTTTCTCTCTCTAGCTCACTAATCCTAATGTTTAACATCTGTCAAGTTAAGATGCAGACAATGAGGGATTCTTGATGGGAGAAAGTCCTTGCCTGCGTAAGCCATCTTCACGTCAGGTCTCTGCCAGGCAAGTCCAAACTCTGTTTCATTTTCGAATGGGATTGCTGGCTTTTCATCACTGGACATCTGTCAGGGGCAGTGTGTTGTACCTGAGGAGCACTCGGTGGCTCTTCCTTTTCTCTGCTTCCAGAGTTGCCAGGAGCCTTTAGCTCCTCATCAAAAGTCTGTCCCTTAGCACAGCTCCATTCAGGCCCTTTCATACTGGTGGCTCCTGGCATGCCATGGGAACTAGGCACCTCTCCTCTGCTTTGATGTATTCTCTGAGCCTGAGTCAGTGGCCTCTTTAGCCCGAGGCGGCAGCCACCGGCACACAGCTGGTGACAGAGCCAGGGTTCAAGCTAGGCAGTCTTGCTCCAGAAGGACTGGTTCCAACATTATGCATATTTCCCCCTCAAGGTTCCTGGAAGCCTTAAGGAATTCTAAAAAGGGGTATTCTTACCAATTTATAATCCACCTCTGTAATTTCAACCATTCTCTTGTCAAGCTCCCAATTATTTGTTCTAGAAACCCTGTCTTCTGTCACCTGAAAAATCAGATCCTGTCCACATTTCAGTGTACTTAAATTACTAGTTAAAACTACCTTCTTAGTAATCATTAAAAGCCTTTGATGTTGTAGTTTATTTCCATCTTTCAAATTTCATTCTGTCATTTTGCCACTCTGTCTATATCACACAAACCTATGCGTTTATGCTCTAAACATATAAATGCTATTAAACATTTTTGTTTTATGCTACCTAGTTGGGAACCTGTTTTATTCTAGTATATCCTTCTAACCTTTAATTTACAAGTGGATTGATTTTTCTGAAAAGTTATTTTGATCATTCCATCCCTCCACCCACCCACCACCCACCCTCCATCCTTCTTTTCCTCCATCCACTTGAAAGATCTTTCTTCCTTTTTCCATACATGAATCACTTGGTCATTGAATATCACCCTTTTTGTGTTCCAGGCACTAAAGTAAAATGAAATAAAATGGTGTGTAAAGTGGATGCAACTCTGTATTCCCTCTGTGTTAGTCTTCTCATTTCTGAGAATACATGCCTTTAGTTCCTTATTACATCTTCTTGAAATAGTTTGTAGAAATCTCTCTTTACACTATGATCTGAGATCCTCCAGGGTTCCCGAAAAGTCTTTCAAACAATACAGCCTCCATTTCCTGAAGTACTTAGCAAAATTCTTCACACATATTTGATAAATTGTGGATCATCTAATTACTTGATAAATGCATGCATTAATGACATATATATGAGTCTAACAATGCAGTTTTGCTATTTTTATATTATCATTTACTGAAATTAAATATTCAGGTGTTCCCAAAGTCTAGCTTCTAGAACTCAGAGCATGAATGGGTTTTCTAACAGCTGTGGAAATGGAGTAGAGTCAGGATGGCCATAGGTGTGGCATAGATGTGGAACCCTCTAGAGAGGAGAGAAATGCAGCCCTTCAGTTTTCGGACTTACTCTGCCATTGAAAAAAAAAAAACCCTCAGATTTGTACAAATGGAAATTTATAGCAAGGAAAAAACCAAATAATGAAAAGAGATTTCCAAAGTTTTCAAGGACATATGGTTTTGTTTTTTTCTTTTTCAAAATTAGATTCTCTGCTTCCTTTTCAAGGAGACTTCAATAAAGGGTTTTACAGATACTTGTTTAATGACCTACCTGTTTAATGAGTGTTGGGACTCACAATCCACCACTCAGACTTACAATTGGTCTTTGTTGTACAGTTCTATGCATGTTGTTTACAGAGCCTCAATGTCTTCCTTCTGCACAGTACACTTTGTTTCTTCAGTACTGTCATAATTGCTGACTGCACTGTACAGTACAGTGCTGAAGTTTTATGGTCTGTTACACATCACAGTACTGCATGTGAGAGTTATGCAAATAAAAGCAAAGTCAATAAGTTGAAGTTTCCTTTGACCCTTTCTTTGTTCTGAATATTTTGATGTTTATACTATGTACAATTCCTCACTTAACAACCAACTCACTTACTGACCTAATAGCAGAAACAGAATCCATGATTTCTAGAAATATAATAGACTACCTTAGTATGCCTAGTCACTCACAGTCTTCCCAAGAGCAACAAAAACTCAAAAAAATTAGAGGGAAAATGTATTTTGGAAGTTCCTGTTCTTTGTTAATGCTGTATTGACATGGGTGCTACATACTTGAACTGCCTTCCAGCACATTTTCTGCAAACCATGGTCTAGAGTCCCAGAGAATTATTAACAACTTATAGAAGATGACTGTACTTTTTAAAGGCCTTTTCATGCTTATGTAATAAAACAAATAATGATTTCTTTGATGTCGCTGTGTCAAGGAACCAATTTCCTCTAAGGAAATTATTCACATCCCTTCTACAACGTGGGGTAAGTGGTGAGCGACCTGCCCTTGCCCTTCACGTGTTGATGTGTACTTATCTAAACCGCACATCTGTTCTTTATTTTCCAATAAAGGGACCATATGCCCCTTGACTCACATATAAGAGCATAATATTCTAAAACAAATACACAAAAGTTAATTTAGAGGATAAAAAGAACTTTGAAGAGGATTCACATTTAATGCTCTAGCTGTGAAAAATAACAAAATTTATTCCTAAATGTAACAGTGACATTTCATTTTTTTCTTTTCTCATACTCTGGGAAATAAAAGAGACTAGTAATATAACTTTTCAAAAAAACCTAAAGAAGTAGCATCTATTATAGGGAGTGTTTAATAAAAGCAATACTAAATGCCATAAACAAGTTTTATCTAGGGTCTTAAGTAGCTTGCACTTTGGAATAAACTTTAAAAATATTCTAAAACTTAAGATTGTATTTATTTTAGCGAGTCAACCACAGCTTTAGAAAAGTATCGGCCATGAATTTGAAACTTATAAATCAACAATAATTAAAAAGTCTCATATCTTTTTAAAAACTTATTTTTATAGTACTGATTTCATTTTCTCCTTATAATAATATTTTGAAACAGGATGATTACTAGCTTGGTTCTACACATGAGAAAAGTAAAGTTCAAAAAGTTTAAATAAATAACCTGAAGCCACAGTGACAACAGGAAAGACAGGACCTAAATCCAAGTCCTCTAATAAATATGATAAATGATAATATGCTAATGTGATAAATTCATTGTTAACAAAACTGAAATGTGATCACTTAGATCATATGAAAATGTTTGTTCTCAAACACAAAGCATAATCATTGAGATATGTATATATCAACTGTTATTATCTCATCTACCTACTTCTACAGTATATCATTTTCTTAGAAAATTCAACCAGAGTTCAAATGAATTATAACCAGTACTAATGTATCACTTAATAATGAGTGTATGATCTAAGAAATGTATCATCATGTCTTCATTACATGGCCTTCTCAGCATGTGCTTGCACAAATCTAGGCAATATTAGACAGTTACACACCTGGGCTGTATGAGTACAGGTGACACCCACTAATGATGTAGTGATGTAAACCTTTGCCCCCATGGTTCTGAGGAATAAAGCAACATGAGATTAAATCAAGCACAAGAGAAATGATGTAATCAAGAGATGTAACAAACATGAGATATATGAGCTATCATAGGCATAACACCACATGCTATTTCATAGTAAGTTTGTGTAAGTAGAAAGTATACATTGTAAAATAAGAATGAATACATAATCAGTTTAGTCTTGTAGACAAATGGCTAAGGTAGCCATTTATTGTTATTATTATCAAGTATTACATACTCTAAATAACTGTAACTTTTTTTAAAATTATCTTTATTGGTACATTAAATATACACATCATGATTGCACTCCATAATGGGGATTTGTACCAGTATAAGACACAGCTTAATTCTCATTTTTTCCCATAGCCCCACCCACCCTACCACCCCCCCATATATATAAAATTTGTTTCCTTACTTTTTTGACTGTAACTTTTTTTTGATACAAGGTTTTACTGTATATTGCTGGCTGGCTTTGAACTCCCTATGTATCCCAGACAGGCAGCCAACTCACAGAGATCCTCCTGCCTCAGCCTCCCAAATATTGGAATTACAGGTGTGTGCCATCACACCTATTTGTTGTATTTCTATATGACTGACTGAGCAGCAAGTTTGTTTACACAGACCTCACCACATCCACAAGAGTACTATATGACATTACCACATTATGACAGCCACAAAGTAACTAGATGATAAGAATGTTTCAAAGTAACTAAATGATAAGAATGTTTTGATAAGATTGTCATTGTCTAGGTGGATTGTCCTTGAGAAAAATGCCATTATGTGACCAATAGCATTATATCTTTAGAACTTAGGGACTGAAGTTAACAAAACATGCAGAAGAATTTTAATATCGATGTATTCCAAAGTCAGGAAAGATAAATTATATTCAAATTCTTATACAAAAATATACAAATGCAACATATATCTAAATTACAACAAGGATATTACAGCAAGGAAATTTCTAGAGTAAAATTACTGTTATAGTCAACAAGCTTTCAAATATATTCATTTGAAAAAATTAAATTAATAAAAACAATTCTCTAAATAGCCCTTATATTAAAATAAAAATCTACACATTTTGAAACTTAGATCAATGCAAATGAAAATTCAATTAAAATTAAAATATAATTGGTTAGGTCTGAACAACCATGAACACCTCACAACAGAATATCTATATACAGGCAGATCTTTAGAAAAAAATGAGATAGATAAATATTTTACAGTGTATGACCAAAAGGAAAAATAAAGGAGAACCATAAAATATTTATGGTATTAATAATGTGATATTAATTAACTTGAAGTCCGTCTGTCCATCTAGAGTGCTGAGGTTATAAATACATACCTCTAAGCCCATACATACTGGAAGTGGGATGGAATTTTAAAATTCTAAGGTGACTTGGCTTGTAGATAGTAGTGGCAGTAGATTTTGGAGCACAGTAAAACCCTAAGGAGCTCTGTCGTTTTTCCTCTAGGGGATTTCCAGGAACAACTTCAGGAGCTAATAATGCTCCTTGAAGAGGGTGGCTGTAAGTTTTATTTATCTTGAATATTTTTAATAGATTCACGAAAACATTGGATCAACAAGAAAGTATTTATTATTCTTTCTGTTTTCAAAGAGGCAAATTAGCTAAATATGAGAGAAGAGATGGAAAGTAGATTAAGAAAAGGTTAGGGAAGTAATAAGAAGATATATTAATAGTTAAAAAGCAAGGTTTGGGATGTTTATATAAATGATATAAAGGCCATTTTTGCCAGAAGCCTAATATGAAGGAAATTCTATCCTTCTGAGAAGGATGTGAATTTCAAAGAGATGTTGCAGAAAATAACAAAGAAAAGAATATGAAAAAGTAATTTAAAAGTAACCCACATATATGAAATCCAGAAGTAGAGTTCTCTTCCCTCATTGTAATTTTATTCTTACTGGAAATGTCATCAGAGTCCTTTCCTGTAACTATTTAAGGAGTACTGGTAAAGTTTTCATGCACACTTTTATGTTTGAGTCTGCTTATCTGTCTAGTAAAATAGAAGATGCACTCTGGAGGACAATATACTGGTTAGGAGTTCTTCTGGAAATCTCTGATGATTGCTAAATCACTTAAAAGAATAAGGGTGGTACAGCCATGGAAAAATAAAAGGGACCTTTGCAAATACAAGTTGGAATAATCCCAGGCTATACAAATGAAATAGTGAGCTAGTCCTGAGTGCTGTTACCAGTGTCATGTGATAAATTAAAAGTAAGTTATACGTAGTGAAAAGAATTATTGTGAAAATTTATAAATATGCAATCATTATGATTGTTATGATCAAATATCTTTGATATTGTCCCATCCAGAACAACCTTGTGAATAAAAACACATTTATTAAGCAAGTTAATATTGAAATCTTCAATTTTAGAGTTAAAATATTTTATCAGAACCTTGTTCACCCATCCAAGTACTTAAAGTTATATGAAATGAAATAAATTAGTTATTAGTCCTTTCTGTAAGGCATCAGGTAGTAATTTAGGATCCATGATTACATTTTAGAGATAGTTGGGATCATTATTAATGTATGTAATAATTACACCAATATGTAATAATTACACCAGGTACTCTATATATAAGTGTAATATTTTGCAGAGTTATCTAGTGTACACAGAACTATCATGATGAATTCATCTGTGATCTGGGTATTTCATTCTAGAAGCAGTAACGAGTGTTAAAAATGAAAGAGGAGTACAATGTGCAATCCAAAGAATGTGACAGAGGAGGTGAAATATTGGCTCAAATGAATTGGCCTGAAACAAATAATTAAAATTTTAAACCTATGACATTTGTCTAATTTTGGAATCCTTAATCTTTTTCCCTTTTTTTTTCTTTTCCTTTTTTTTTGAGTCAGAAATCCAATTCAGTACCTTGTGCTAGTGAGGCTGGTGCCAGAACCACCAAGCTAAAACCCCAGCCCTGGAATCCTCACTCTTAAGTGAATCATAATCATACATTTATATGTATTTGTGAGTGAAAGCCCTCTACTTCTACCTGCTTAGGAAAACTGTGCTATCCAGCTGTTTCACTAATACTATTTATTTATAGAACACTATACAATTGCTATGTAAAAGTACACTGCTTTCAAACAGGTTAGGTAAAACTCTTGAAGACATTGGCTTAGGGAAAGACTTCATGAACAAAACTTGTATAGCACAGGAAATGGCTAAGGAAATCAACAAATGGGACCTCATTCTTTTAAAAAGCTTCTGCACAGCAAAGGAAACCACCAACAGTGCAAACAGGCAACCAACAATGTGGGAAAAAATCTTTACCAGCTGTTCCTCAGATAAAGGGCTATTATCTAGAATATATAAAGAGCTCAAAAAA